>JANIEQ010000280.1:0-23431 GCA_024708375.1 Oxalis stricta | reverse complement strand
AACACGTTTCCCTTAGCAGCTGCTCTGGCATAAATATGCGAGCCAGCCTAAAATCACAAGTTAATCAAAGATAATGTATTACTATGATGGTTAAAGGATGTAGGTTCAAACTATAGATCAACAAAGAGAAGGTAGATGGTATGCATTTTCTTAGGAGTAGGCCCAAAAAATCAACTTACCAAATCTGAACCCATTAACGTGACAGCTTTTATATCAGCATCGTCACATATGTAATTAGAAATCTCCTGTGCAAATATAGTCCAAGGAAAAAAAGCTATAAGTAAATTCAATTGATAACTGAACATGCAACTTCACAATGATAAGGAGTCAAAGTGTCAAGGCTCTGCACTACGTCTTAGCTAGGTTAATAATAGGTACAGAAGTTTTAAAAAATAAGGATCATAGTTGGAAATGAGAGAACAATTATATGGTTTCTCAATTAAAACACAGAACAGGTCCATATCCTGAATTGAAGTTATATCATAAGATTATTTTCATGTAAAACGAATGGCATGAACATAAAGGAGAGGAGACATAGAGCTTACTGTGGTCCCATGGACAATGTTTAAAACACCATCAGGTAATCCAGCCTCCTTTGCTAAGGCTGCAAGTATCATCGATGCCCCTGAAACAATAGACTTGTGATGATATATACCAAATAAAATGGAGGAAGTTAAAAATGAGAATGAGGATATTCATGGTTCACCTGGATTCTTTTCACTAAGGCCGAAGCACAAATGTATTACCACATGTAACAGCAATGGGGAACATCTGCAGAAATCATAAAATGAATTATGAAAAATTCAAATTACATAGAAAGTCTTAATATAGACGTTACGCATAGAAAAATAAAAGTAGTTTTTAATACATGGGTAACAAACATTCACAAAAAGGGCCACAGTCAGTCTTCTAAGACAATCAAATCAGCAAGGTTAGAGTTGATTTACAGTAGCCCAAATGAACGATGGAACTCATTAGACAGCTCAGATCACAGAGAATTTGAGGTTCAAAAACATGGAGCACCCAACATCTTGGATAATGGAGACTTGCAAATACAATTATAGATAATAAAAAAGGTCTACAAATATTAAAAGAGAGACGTAAAGTTGAGAACATACCAACAATGGACTTATGGAAGAAAAATTTATGGGGCATATCCCAGCACAGACATCAAGTGGTTCTCTAATTAAGTATGAGTCAATTCCATTTGAAGCATTAGGAAGAAACTCTCCCATATGAAGAGTTGCCATTCCACAAGCATTTTCAACCACCTCTTCATGAATAACAAAAGACAGGAACATTAATCAAAGTAAGTTAGGAATAAGGTTTAAGTGATTTTTCTTAGAGTCAATTAAGAAGCAACTAAAAAACTACCTAATCCTCGCAGCACATCACCCTGGGCGCCCTTCAATGTCTTGCCCTGTTCTACAGTAATATTCATTGAAATTTTATCCTGAAATGGTTAGTGCATGCCACAGTTAGTACCTTCTCAAAATCAAGGACATCACCATTGAAAAGTAATATGATTTTACAATATCTCTCAGTATGAGCTCCCGAAACTTAAACATGATGCGTTGGCGCATTGTAACAGGGGTGTTTCTCCAAGAAAGAAAAGCTTTTTTGGCTGCCTGAACTGCTTCTTTGAACTCCTCATAGGTGGTCAGAGGAACTCGACAAACACTCTCTTGAGTTGCCTGGGGAAAAAGAAGAGAAACATATTTCTCAAACTACTGACACAGTTAACATAAGCATGTGTTAAGAGTGAAGTAAATATGTTAAGAACAGTGATTGTATTGAAAAGCTTACCGGATTTATTACGTCAATGAATGCAGAAGCTTGCGAATCAATAAATCTCCCTCCAATAAAGTTAGCGAACCTCCATCTACAGAAAATGCAAACTAGTTGAATAACACTCAAAAATAGAATTGAAAGAATGACAGAACGTACAGTGAATATATCCCTCTTCCTCTATCAATCCTTACCCGCTGGTTGTTTAGGTTAAATGATTCGCCAGATATAGCAGTACGGTCACAAAAGAACAGCTCTATTTGGTCTCCAAGTCTTGAAACTTTTTTTCTGAGGGGAAAGAATAAAAGAGAGAGAAATCATTTTAAAACTGTTGACAGTATCAATGAGTGATGCAGTTCACATTTGTGCAGAATTTTTTTTGTTAAAATGCCATGCTCTCTAAAAATTTATAATTGAAATCATTCTGGCAAATTAAATTGAAAATAACCTGAAAAATTCCCCTGCCGAATTTTAGCTTTGACATTGTACAAATGTCTTGGTGTTGACTGCAACTCCGGGTTATTTTTTTTTTTCAGAGCCTTAAGCACTTGAATGGGTTTGACTCCAGCTTCGGTCATTTCCTTAATTTGCCGAACCTCCTCCTCGGTAAAACGCCGACTATAAGGGTGCTCAGACATGTCTTTCAATGGTTCATGGTTGTGGGTACCGTCTTTTATAGTGAGTATCCAATTATCATCATCTTTCTTGCCAACAGCCTCAAAAGGACAGTTTATAAGACGTGAAGCTGTTTTCCTTTTGCGTTTAACTTCATCATCTTTACGGCGACTCGGTAAGTACCTCCTCTATCACACCCAAGAATGACTCCTCTATCCCTCTTTGACTTCTTAATGGTTACAACATAACCTTGACTTGCACCCCAGTCACGAACATGGTTAATGAGATCATCACGATCTTGAAAAGTTCCTGGTGGTGGAGGAAGCATCTTATACTGCCCTGAAACCACCACCTGACTTTCGAGGTTCATTCTGGCTGGCAGAAGGACCAAACCTAGAGATTAAAGTCACAGCAGATATATTACCAGGTATGACAATTCAAAGAGTTTCAATTACAGCTTCTCCAAAATGCTAAATACTAATCCTACTTTATGGGAAGCTTTATCAAGTAGAATGAGCCGCTAAAGAAGCATGTTTTATCAAGCATACTAGTTGCAGGGAAGTTTGTTCGTATCTTCTGCCTGCTCCACTGTCGGAATCACGCTCTACACAATTCACATGCAATATGCAAGAATTCACATGCAAGTTTTTAAGTGGGCAGGAAGTATGCAATACAAAAAAAAAAAAAGGGCATGGTTATCAATTTATCAGAATTACAGGACAATCACTGGTTTTGCCCGTTATTCGTACAACAACCAAGTGAGCGCAATATGTCAGAATCACACGACAGTAACTGGCTTATAAGCAAGGGAAAAAAAAATCAACCTTTTTGAAAATACACAATCAACCAACATTAGAGTCATCACCAGCTCTAAAACAACTGACTAAACAATGGGAAGATTGAATTTTTTTTTAACCTGATTAGAACAAACCCGAAGTGACGACACATAATTAACACATATTATTTCACAATAACTCAGAACACGAAAAAGTTGCCAGCCACACCACACCACACAACACAGTAATAATAACAAATTCATAAGAAAAGTGTGAGCAAGAAAAGAAGAAATATTGAATATTACTTACCCGAATTTTGAAGGTTTGTGATCAGAGGGGAAAATTTTGAAGGTTTTGGCGGAGAGATGATGGGGGAAGGGAAATGGATCTGGACACCCCAGAGGTTAGTTGATCCACGCCACTGCGGAAATTCCGGTTCAAAGATTCGTCCAATTTAATTCCGATTTTATTATTTGGCATTGATTCCTCCAATTGAACCATTTAATAGGTTGACTTTTTCATACGAAAACGAATACTATATCGTCGAGTATTATGAGATTCGAACTTGAACTCAATTTTGATCGAGCCGTAGTTTCAGTTTGATTTAGTATTGATTTTGATTCAAAACGGCCTCCAATCAAGTCAGGTTTGGAGCTCAATGGTCAAAGCCCAAATAAAACAATTCACTTGGCCCATTGACATTTGACAAATTAATCAATTTTGTGTGCCTAGACAAGACTGTATATGCAAGACAATTCATTAGGCCCATTCCACATAGACATGCAAATTCCACTTAATTTTGCAATATTGTTGAGTTGACGTTGTTTTGTTTATGGAATTATCGGTTTGTCGACTTCATAACTAAACTACTACCAGACTTGGTGCGCGTATGGCAGCCAAAGGAGTTTTGGACTTTTGGAGCTTGTCCGAAAAGTCTAAAAGTAATAATATGTTATTTTTGAATTTTCAAGTATAAAAAATTAGATTTTTATCTAATCAACACACTTAAGTTATTTTTGAAACGCCAATAATCTCAAAAATCACCTCTTGAAAATTTAAACATACGGATCCTTGGTCTTTTTTCGGGTGACAAGCTTTTATCTTTTTCAAGAAGGAGCTAGATACTTTCTTACTAAAGATATTTGTTGCCAATTATCACTTTGAAAAGATGCATGACATCATCAGTTTCAAATAACAG
Organism: Oxalis stricta; assembly: GCA_024708375.1. Classification (NCBI taxonomy): domain Eukaryota; kingdom Viridiplantae; phylum Streptophyta; class Magnoliopsida; order Oxalidales; family Oxalidaceae; genus Oxalis; species Oxalis stricta. The sequence continues at coordinate 19,054 of JANIEQ010000280.1, read as the reverse complement.
GATGAATGAAATGAATGAATGCCAATGCATAATATTTCAATTAGTATAGGTATCTAGTAATCGATAATGATAAGTATATACTGTACTATATTATCCCTTTGTTTTTTTCTCCTGTTTTGGCTATTGTTTACAAGTGAACAAATTAAGATTACAATATGCATCCATGTTGTAAAATGTTGGGCATCAACCAAAATGAAATTCTAGTCTTGTCTTATTCAGAGGATTGGGTCATAAGAGTATCAGAATACCTTTTGTCAAGTTTGTGAATGAGACATAAATTGGGTTCCTTATAATTAAATTTATTCATATATATATAGTGAATGAGATGTTTAATTAGGGTCCTAATTATAATCAAGGTTCTGTTGGCAGAGATATTATCGGGATGAATTCTTACCCAAAAAGTCAAGAAAGATCGGAACGTAATTAAACTATCTCTTTTTATAATTCAAAAATGTTGAAAAAAGATTAGGATCCTAATTGTATGATCTTCTCTCAAGCATGAGATCACGGATTCAAAATATATAATTAACCTACATTTTGTCTATCAATTTCATGGTATCTGTTTTGATATCAAGACTTGGGAATCGACATAATAAAAGACGAGATTGAATATTACTCCCTCCCGCCCACTTCAAATATCTCGTAATTAAATTTTTTTTGATTCACTTTAAGTGTATGTTTTTTTATGAAATTCATGCATATTTGAGCTATTTTTTTCACTATTATCTTTACGTTTATTTTAATTAATATACTATTAGCCTCAAAATAGATACAAATTTTTACATGCAATTTACATTGAAAAATTTGCATTTATTTTAGGACGGAGATAGTATTTATTTTGAATAAACATTTATGACATCTGAATAATAAATTATGGATAGACAAATAATTTTTCTTATCATTAATTATTTTTTAAGCATTCACAACTTTCATTACGACTACACTTAAGCTGAATCAAAGAAAATATTATAGATATAAAAAGATACAACAATTTTAATTTTTTATATATGTTCATCAGAAATTTCTCAAAAATGAATTGTTATCATGACCTGTTGAAATATAAGCTCTCTACAATCATCGATCTGTTTCGAATCAAATGTTGGATCTTGCAACATTTATAATTAGAATTTCATATCATACAAGTCTAAGTCATACGTAACATAATAGGACGACGGACATATTCTCAGAAAATCCTAATTCTACTTCAGAATTTTTGCAGCATAAGTTTCAACATCAAATATCGAATACCATAGAGACAAGTAAATAAATAGAAGAATTATAAATTAATTAATACTACTAAGAAGAAGAAGATACTAATAGTAGATAGATAGCTAATAAATGGCAGCTAATAGGAAAATGACAATGCTCTGCCCAAATTAAAGTGTAAGAGAAACGACAAAGTTACCGAATTCAGGATCAATCCAAGTAATCAAAACTTATTCCCTTTCTTGTTGATTCGACAAATTAATAGACAATTATGTATAGGAGTGTGTGAGTATATATATATATATATATAGTTGAGTAAATTTTTTACGAGGTTTGAGTATGCCGATAAATACTATTATGCTTTAAATGATAAGTTAATTAATCAAGTTCATTAATCGATCTTCCAAAAAAGAAAAAGAAAAATCACAAGTTTAACATAATGCTATTTATGAGGGTTTTTTTTTTTTTTGTTTGTTTAAGCAGCTTTCCATTTGATTGGATCAATTTTATAAAATCCAAACCAACGATCTTTATTATATATTTAAAACTAATGATTAAGTTGATATTAGTTCAATTTAAAAATGCTCTAGGCTCTATAGTTGATGTATATATAATTCAGTAGACGTTTTATAAAGAATATTAGACGACAAAGCATTGTGTTAATGGTATCTAATTACCTACCTAATGTTGCCGGCTTCTGATTATTCTCTCCTCTCTTGTCTCGCTTTGATCCAAGGACAAATCAATTCAACGCCATCATGCCAAGCTCAAATAACTAATTAAATATAGAATCGTTAATTTGAATCAATTAACTTGATTGTGAATGTGTAATGGAGTACGAATACATGTCTTCTTCTTATCAAAAAAGGAAAATAGATGATAGGTCTTTCGCATTTTATGTGCATGCAAGTGGTAATTACACTCGATTTTCAACGTTGAAAAAACATATAATTCGGTTTGGATCGATCCAGAGTTTTATTTTTCAAGGACCATAACACATTTTAAAGTTTATAAGATGTATTACAAAGTTATGCGCTTATTTTTTCCTACGTTATTTTTTATTAAAATTTCTGCTACAATACATATTATAAATTGATAAATGAATGTGGGAAAATTGAAAAATCGGACTACATTCGTCGGCAATTTATTATATATAATAACACCATCATGCCTTATAACTTTAATATTTCCAAACTCTAATTTTTGTTCTGTTATGTACACTAATAATAGTGTAGTATACAGTTATATGGTATGGCAACAATGCTTTTTAATTTATGCTAACTATACACTCTACATATGTTCAAATAATAAAAAATCTAGCTAGCATTAAATTATTTGTCACTCCGAAATCAAAAGGGAAAATAAACGAGAAGTGTTTTCTACAATTACTTATTTGTCTAACCATTTCGGAAGATTTTGGGACAACAATGTACTACGTTGAAAAGTTATGAAAACAGTTGCATAATTTGGTTTCTAAACTAGGACATAGAACTTCATTTGTTAGTTCCTATGGCCCCGATTTATATACGAGTGTTACTCTCCATTTACTTTTAAAGATTATGTTCAATTCAAATATATTGTCATGAGCTAGAGCGTGACATAATACAGTCGCAAAAATAGAATTTTTATTTTGAGTGTTCAAAGTATAGTTACAAGTAAAAATAAAAAAATTTAGAAATCATCATTTAAACATTTACTTTTTGAACGATGATGGGTTGAGTTTTTCTTTTTGACAAAAATATTGATCAATTGTTTTGTGTTGCCTGAATATATTTTATATTTTTTAGGGAGAAGTTCGATGATGATCGATTTGATCATAGTATGTTCACTGCCAATAAAATTTTTAGAGAATGGAAGTAACGATTTGGATTTGGGCTCTCAAACCTCAGAAGTAAAAATTCTACTGATTTTATTTCTATACCCTATAAGTATATTATACATATATAATTAATTTTTCAACTTCTAAAATTAAAATGTAATACTACGTATTTTTTTCTAAAATTTAGTTTAACATCCAATTTTCAACTTCGCCATTTATATAATATTTAAAAGATATGATAATACAAATTCAATAATAAAAAAACGAAATTTGGATGAATATACTGTATAAGCCATTATTAGACATTAAAAAGAATCAAATACATTGACTAAAATGTTTACTTAATGTAACATTTAAAAGTTTGCTGAAGCATGAGGGAGTATCGTCAAGTAGAATGACTAAACTGAAAAGAATTAAACATAAAAAAGTAGTAAATATCTATTATTTTTTTAGTATTAAATTAAAAATTTTGTTAAAATGAGTCAAAATTTATTGTTCTTTACGTTTAAATGCCAATTAGTAAGAAATTAAAATAAGTCAAACAACAGATAATGAGAAAGTGCCATTTATATTATCTTTGACTCATTTTTCTTTTTTTTTCTTTTTTTTTTAAAAACTACAGTATTGACTTAAAAATTATCCCTCAGTCAAGTAAATAATGTATCCAAATCTATTGCGTTCCTATCCATTTCTTAGCTGATTGAATCTCTTAAGAAAATGCCATAAAGAAAACAATCTTAACAATAAATACTCTTTTTTTTATGAAATTAAAAAAAAAATACTACTAATAACAACAAATAAATAAGTAAATGAATGAATCAATCTCACATTATACCACAAACCTCACCAGGGGTATGAAGTACACTTCACATGCAGTGTTCTTGCCATAAATAAAAAATTATTGGTATTATCAAATGCAAACGTTAATATGAACAAAAGGGGGAATTTTTTAATTTTTTTTTTTGGTTAAAATAAAAAGGAAATAAAATTCTTGTTTTTTCCCTTATTTATATAAACAGATGGAGACATCATGAAAAGTTGGCCATCCCGGCATATATGCCATCTTAAGTCTCTCTCTTTCTTCTCTCTCTCTCTCTCTCTCAACTTGTTAATTGCTAAGACAGAAATCAGAATAAGCTGGCTTGTAGTCTGAAGCTCTCTAAGTTTGATCAGCCATGGCTTTTTCCAGTTCGTTTCTCAGTCCAAACCAAACTCTCTCTCCATTTGTTAGAGCTCCTAAAGCACCAAGCTTTACCAGTAAAAAACAGTCTCTGGTCAGTATATGCCCGATCATGGAGTACAAGCTTTAATTTTCCTACTGCATTTTTCCGTACATCAAAATGGAATCCTTTTCCATATGATTTCTATTCTTAAATCACGATTCTTTCTGACTTTCGTAGATATCATTATAATCATTTTTCCTCTGTTGCATGTTTGTGATTCTGTCTATCTGGTTTCAGTTTGGATTCAGGGCATCATTAGCTGACAATTCCGGGAATGAAGAAAACAAGAAGATGATCAGGAAAGAAAAGATGGATGGAAAATTGATTTTGCAGATGGGAAGCCAGAAACTCCTTTGTTGGACACTGTTAATTATCCAGTTCACATGAAGAATCTAGCCACACCGGTAAAGTACACAAGAAAAGAAGAAGCATGCATAGTACATATCAATAATTAAGATTTAATTGTTGTTGCATGTCATCAGGATCTGGAGCAACTAGCGGCAGAGCTCAGAGCAGATATAGTACATAGCGTGTCGAATACTGGTGGCCATCTCAGTTCCAGCTTGGGTGTGGTGGAGCTAGCGGTGGCTCTCCATCACGTTTTCAGCACTCCAGATGACAAAATTATATGGGATGTTGGCCATCAGGTAAAGTTCTTTTATTTTCCTTTTTCTCCAAACAGTAGAGTTTCGACTCAATGGCAGGAATCGAAATACGTACATTTTTCCTCTGCAGGCATACGCACATAAAATTCTTACAGGAAGGAGGCCAAAGATGCACACGATAAGGAAAACTTCAGGCCTTGCTGGGTTCCCGAAAAGGGATGAAAGCATTCATGATGCCTTTGGAACTGGACATAGCTCTACAAGTATCTCTGCTGGTCTTGGTATGCTCCCCCTATAAATTTTTTCAAATTCAGAAAATACAGGTATGGAAGTAGAAAAGTAAAAATCTTCTGTATATTGGAACTAATTTGACAGGTATGGCAATTGGAAGGGACCTTTTAGGGAAGAACAACAACGTCATTTCTGTGATTGGAGACGGAGCAATGACAGCTGGACAAGCATATGAGGCCATGAATAATGCAGGATTTCTCGATACAAACCTAATTGTTGTACTTAATGACAATAAGCAAGTTTCATTACCAACCGCTACGCTCGATGGTCCAGCCACACCTGTTGGAGCTCTCAGTGGCGCTTTAAGCAAGCTTCAAGTTAGCAAAATTTCCGTAAACTTCGTGAAGCTGCAAAAGTAAACTTCTTTTCTTATCTGAATGTTTTCATTTACATCTTACTATTGAGAGATACTCATTAGCTCTGCATATTTTTGAAGAGCATAACTAAGCACATGGGTGGCCAAGCTCATCAAGTAGCGGCAAAGGTAGACGAGTATGCACGAGGAATGTTTAGTGCTCCTGGGTCTACTCTCTTTGAGGAACTGGGGCTGTATTACATTGGTCCAGTAGATGGGCACAATGTCGATGATTTGGTATCCATATTTGAAAGTGTCAAAGCAATGCCGGCACCAGGGCCAGTCCTGATCCATGTTGTGACAGAGAAAGGAAAAGGATATGCCCCAGCTGAGGCAGCTGCCGATAAAATGCATGGTAGGACTATAATCCTTGTGTGAATGTTGTGAAATGTGGAACGATCCTAAAATATCTGAACTTTCAGGTGTAGTAAAATTCGACCCCAAAACAGGCAAGCAATTCAAGTCGAAATCTCCAACGCTTTCATACACACAGTACTTTGCGGAATCCCTGATCAAAGAAGCTGAGGCAGACAACAAGATTGTAGCCATCCATGCAGCAATGGGTGGGGGAACAGGTCTTAATTACTTTCATAAAAGGTTTCCAGATCGATGCTTTGATGTAGGAATTGCAGAGCAACATGCTGTTACTTTCGCGGCGGGTTTAGCAACAGAGGGTCTCAAGCCATTCTGCACCATCTACTCATCATTCCTGCAACGAGGATATGATCAGGTACAACCAATAAAATAATATAATGTCCTAGATTTTAAGATTTCAAACTATCTTGCTGAAACACAAGTTCGATATATGTAGGTTGTTCATGATGTAGACCTTCAAAAGTTACCAGTTCGTTTTGCAATGGATCGCGCTGGTTTAGTTGGTGCAGATGGGCCCACACATTGTGGAGCATTTGACATAACATACATGGCTTGCCTTCCTAACATGGTGGTCATGGCTCCATCTGATGAAGCTGAGCTGATGCACATGGTTGCCACAGCAGCAGCCATTGATGATAGGCCGAGTTGCTTCAGATTTCCAAGAGGAAACGGAATAGGAGCAATTCTCCCTCCTAATAGCAAAGGAATTCCACTTGAGGTTCGCATTGAGCACATAACAATAGAATATAGCAAGAAATAGAACTAACATACAACTGATATCTTTATTTCCCTTGTAACCATTGAATAGGTTGGAAAAGGAAGAATATTGATGGAAGGAGACAGAGTTGCTATTTTGGGATATGGTTCAATAGTTCAACAATGTGTGGAAGCTGCAAACTTGCTTGAAACCTCGAGGACTCACAGTTATGGTGGCTGATGCAAGATTTTGCAAACCATTGGACAGAGATCTCATCAAGCAACTGGCAAGAGAGCATGAAATTCTAATCACAGTAGAAGAAGGTTCTATTGGTGGCTTTGGCTCTCATGTGGCTCACTTTTGACCCTAACTGGTATTCTGGATGGTCCCCTTAAGGTAAAACTTAAAAGTTGTTTAAAAATTAATAAAGTGAATCTGCTTGGCAGCAGATAGATGTTTCCGTCTTTTTTAATCTCGTTCTCATTGCAACCTTTTTCCTGCAGTTGAGAACAATGGTGCTACCGGATAGATACATTGACCATGGATCACCCCAGGATCAACTAGAACAAGCAGGGCTTTCAATCAAAGCATATATCTGCAACAGTTTTATCTCTCCTGGGCAGACAAAAGGAAGCACTTCACCTCAAATGAGTGAACATATGAAATCAGGAACTTGCTCGGTATTTGTAAAAATATGTAACCAGTAGCAGCTCTAGATTAGTATTTGTAGGCGAGATGAAATTGGGATATATAACTTTCTAGGGATGTCATTTGTTCCCATAAAAAATAATGATACCCCTAAAAGTTCTTATTGTGATAATCGACATTGATGCAAATTAGCAAGTTAAGGGCAAAATCCAGCTAGACGGCATCCTAGTTATGCTGTTAATGCTTTTCATTCTAGTTTTAACTTTTGTTTAACAAATGTAAAGAGCAAGCTGGCTTCCATGTAATATCTCTTACTCTACAGTAGAACAAAACAAGTTCGTACTTCAGTGAAGTGATAAAGTACCTTCGGAAATTGTAGCTTTTTGGAGATAAAAAATTTATGAGAAGAGCATCCATGATGTGTACTCATCAGCCAACCAGTACATCAACACAAAAGTAAAAACTTTCATGGATCAACACAAAATTGTCATGGATCAACAAAGTTTTCTCAGCTTAATGGATGCATAGAAGGGGAGATACCTTGTAGCAGCCCATGTTGATAGTAACATCAGACAAGATCGTAGGACCAATAAATTTCCCATTCTCATATCCTCGAACCTGCAAATATTGTTCTGAGTTCATGGAACAGAAAATAGCTGAATAAGGAAATTTTTGTGAATATGTTACTCTTCTTCTAGGTCCAATTCAAGTCCAGGAATGTATTCCAAACTGACGTCAAACATGACTGGACTATTTGGAGCCACCCTTGGCCTTCCCAGAGCTGAGACTAGACCTTTCGGGAATGCCAACTGATCATCATATAACAAAGACAACAAGTACCACTCCATTAGGAATCTATGCAAGGCATTTTCGTCCATCCAAATGATTCAAGACCCGTTAAAAGGGCTATAACCTATAAATTTGAGGAGAGTAAGGTAATTACCGGTCCTGGAATGTAGAGTCAGCGTTTCCCTCCAGCTCTCATGCTTAATATTCCTTCATCAAGTCCTTTGATCACCTATTTCAATTCAATGCTACTTTCACTCAGATGAATAAAAACATCATCATGATATGTTATTCCCTAGCTGTAAATTCTAATGTCCTTTCTGGATAATAATGAGTTTCAAAATAGCATACCTGGCCAGCGCCAACGCGGAAAATATATAAATCTGACCCTTTTCTAAGTGAACTGCATATAAAAAAAAAAGCAAAGTACATTAGAATGCTACATTGCTACTGCTGCTCAGACAAGGGTTTATGAAAAGAGTAACCAACTTCAACTCATAAGATTGTGAATCCAAATTTGAAGAAAGACTGACATATTACCTGTCAAATATTTGTCAAGATGGAACCATGGCAACATAATTGGCTGCCACCTGTAACAGTAGCAACAAATCATAAGATCATTGACAGAGGCTAAGTAAAGTAGGAGAATGTATTTCTCCGAAACATAATTTTTTTGGTGTCTCATTTCTATTTCACACAAGTGCGCTGCTTTTGTAGGTTACTGCTAGAAAACCATTTACAGGCAGACTGACCTGAAAACCAACTGGCGGACTTGGTTCTCTGTAGTCAGCATTGGTACCTTAATAAACAAGATTTATGTAAATAGATGGCTACCAATGAAAATGGGAGAGATTTCAGTAAATTGGTTTATGAAGAAATATTGCCAGACATTGGGAGGCCTGCAATCTCACCACACATCTTCGAGCTCTTCCTTACAAGAGTCATCGCATAGTTTTGGTTTTTCCTGCACCATTTACTGGTAATTAATCCAGAACTAGACTTGAAACTCCGAGAGTAAATCCAATCATATAAGATTTCTCCGATTAATAAAATTCATTCTGTCTCCATGTTTTGTTGTCCTTGAACCTGTCCACCACAGTATAAAAGTCATATTTTTTTTATTTTTTTCTGAAAACAAATGCACAACTGAACCCGTGGATTGAATTATACGAAGGAATGCAATTAAAGGTTAAAAATGAATGACTCAGAGAAATTCCATCCTCATAAGTAACTTTACGACTAAAGATTGGATAATACAGTAATTAAGAAGAAAACCAACCACTAAGATTATGAACGTCTGCTAGCACAAATGGTTTATAGTATACTTGTAACGACTGCGTCCTAGTCTACTATCGAGAATTTTTTTTTGGTTTTACGTCTCGAAATTTTTATCGCATAATAGATTTTAATCAAATAGATCAAGATAAATGGAGTCCAATCGTCGCGATGTCAAAAATTTAACAGAATAACCTCCGTAGATTATTAACGCCTACCTAATTAATTAAATATGTGACATTTATTTGACTTCCCTATTCTACTATTCTTCAAAGCACGTCATGAAAATTTCATACGGACACAAGTTTCAACAGTCAAAATTTTCATGTTTTCCTACCGACGTAACTCGCACAAATTCAAGTATGTCGGGAGCAAATCTCCGAATTGAAATTTACACAGTGAACACCAATAATTCCGTCCCAATATATATACACACTCAAACAAAGTTTAAAAATGAGACGAGAGCAAAAGAAAATATCTGACGGGAAGCTCGTACGAAAACTCAAAACTTACACAGAGTTACGGAGAGAACGAAATTAGGGAATTTTATGCTACAGTCTCACCGAAAACGATTTTCCCTTCTCCGACCCTAGTCCGACGAAGCCTCAAATCAGTAAGACCGCCCCCCCCCCCCCCTTTCTTTCCCCCCCCCCCCCCCTCCTCCTCCCCCCCCCTTCCTCCCTTTTCTCTTTTTCCTATACCCAACCCGTTTAAAGTAAGTCCGAACCTCAGTTTTATCTTCCGAACCCTAATAAAATCATTTTTATCGGTCCCGAACCTATCAAATTTTTACAAGAAGGTTAAATATATTATTTTGAACATAATATGTAAAATTTGGATTTTTATGGAGATCAGATTTATTTTATTTTGATTTCTGAGTTAATTAAGGTTAAAAGAAATGATTTAAATGTAATTAAGTGTTTTCAAAATTATTTAAAGTAATATTTCAGTTTAGAAAATTATGGAAAAATGATAGTAATATTATTTTAAACTATTTGGAATATTATGTGAATTTTTATAAATATTTTTCTATTATATAAATATTTAATTAAATAATTAAACTAAGATAAATGATTTTAAGATAAATATTAATATAGAACGAATTGATAAATATTTTAAATTTAAATTAGAGTTACTGCGACGAGTGTGATGCGTAGGATTCAATTCGTGTAATTTTCCGTTAAGCGTTAGTACGTATGAAATTAATAATCGATATTTCGATAGGTCGATAAATTGCAACGTTAATCGGACGGAACGAATCGAGGAGCTATATAAGGTGAGTGTTACTTTCATTTTCATTTACGAAGAATATGTTGATGCTTTATGAAATATATATATTACTATGCCATAGTTTCCGATTATCTTGCTGCTTTAAGTTTTATTTAAATGTATGGCATAGTTACGTATTATACTTTTGAAAACCGGAGAGAACTTTCACAAACCCTAAAAGCAAAGTTTTCTTTGCTTCTTAATGATGAATTTAAAAGCAAGTTTTTTGCTTATATTATACATATATATATAAATGCGAACCCAAATATAAAATATTTTATTAGAGGGGATTCGGTCGACTTCGTGGCGACCCAATCCATAATGAGTACTTGGTCCTTACGTGACCCCATGGTGACTGTCCTGATCGAAGGATACGACTCCCCTAGTATATCTAGCTGGAGTTTTATATTCGCGCCCATGGTGACGGTCGCCGAGAGTTTAAGATACTACAAGTAGGTCGCCCTATTGTCACTATCCCGATGTTTTTTTCACAAACGATGGGGTTCGAATATTTCTAAAAATGTTTTATGATGATTTGGTTTCGAAAAATGATGTAAAGTTTATAATGACAAATGATTTAAGATGTTTATGATCCAAATATTTTTACGTAATCAATGCTTCATTAAATGTTTTCAATATAAAACCTCACTAAGCATTATAGCTTACCCTTTCCGAAAAATATATGTTCTTTCTCTTCGGTTCATGAAAAAGTAAAGGTCCGGGCTACGAGGCATCAATAGGGTCCGCTTCCGCAAATCAATGATAGGCTACGACGAAGTAAAGGTACCGACGGGCACCATTCTCGATCCTCGTTAGGTCCGACTCACGAGGCATCAATAAGGTCCACTTCCGCAAAATAATGATAGGCTACGATGAAGTAAAGGTGCCGAATGACACCATCCTCACCCTCGCTGAGGTAGGGCCTGGAGCGGGCGCCACAATACTTCTGCGCATACATTCATTTCCAAAATTGCAAAAGGGAACAAAACACCCAATGTTGAATGAATGTGGGTTTGAACTGAGGATATCATCATCTATTATGTCAAAGGAAACGGAAGAGGTAAGAATATAAATTGAAGAAAGAAAAGTTAGTACCGAGCTGAAGCAAGAAAAGATGATGAAGAAGAAGAAAGCGTCCATTGTTTTTTAAGGTCTCTACTCAGAACGAAAATTGGTTCCTCCTCACGCACGCTTCAATGTCCATATCGTATTCTTTTCATTGATCATTTTGTCCCTCATGTTTAGTTACTTTGAGCCTATTATTTGTCCCTTATCTCAAGTGTAAAAAATGATTTGGGAAAGAACCCATCACAGGGAGATGAGACTAACGTCGCGATCGAGGCAATCACCTTGGTGTTCTCCTTTGGTTTATCATACAAAACCAAGTGCCATTATCCATGATTGCTTTCCATTCCTCCTCGCATTGCAATCTGCCATTCTTTCATCTTCTCTGCTTGCTTGTAGGTTCTAGGCTCCACATTGGTGAACATTGTAGCTTCTAGCTCCTTATTGATACAATCTTCTGCTAGTACAAATGAATTCCATCAAGTCGAGATTAGGAGCTGGTTGTGCATTTTGATAAATCTCTGTCAAGGACTTTTCTTTCTTCCTTGGTCCAACATCTTCCGGTGTTGTGTTGTCTCCACCTTCATGTGAGTCGTCCGAATTTTCCGGTGTTGTAGGAACTTCAGTGTCCTCATCTGACATTCCTCCTGGACTTGACAAGTCATTTATATCTCTAGAATTGTCATTTCTTCCTCCTGGACTTGACAATAGAGTTCCTGCATTAGAATGAATTTCAGAGTTAATTTGCCTAGGTGATCCCCCATCAAATGATGAGTTCTCACTCAGGACTTCATCAATTATTGGTGTTTGCATTGGTAATTCTACTATCACTCTTCCCGGTTCTCTCACTGTGGGTTCACTCCAAGGCCACTCAGCATTTTCATCAAATCTCACACTTTGAGTAACTATCATAGTATTGCTTGTAGGATCAAGAATTCTATAGCCTTTTGCATTCAAGCTATAACCCATCATTACTCCTTTTATTGCTTTCTCTGACATCTTCTTCCTCTTTGCATCTGGTATATGTGCATAAGCTATACAGCCAAACACTTTTAAATGGCTCACAGTTGGTTTGGTACCGAAGATCATTTCAAAAGGTGTCTTCCCATCTAAAGCTTTGGTTTGAAGCCTATTCTGTATGTAGACTGCAGTGTAACAAGCTTCGTCCAGAATTTCCTTGGTATATTCATACCAAACATCATTGATTTCTCCATTTCTACAATAGTTCTGTTCTTCCTCTCAGAAACTCCATTTCGTTGAGGAGTATATGCCACAGAAAACTGTTGGAAAATTCCCATTTTCTCACAATAAGCCTTCATCTCATTGGAAACATATTCCCCTCCTCTATCACTCCTTAAACATCTCACTCTAGTGCCACATTTTGATTCACGCATCAGTCTTGAACAACTTGAACATCCCAAAAACTTGATCTTTGGTTTTCATAAAGTAGATCCAGGAATATCTACTATAATCATCAATGAATTCTACATAATACCTGTTTCCTTTGAGAGATGGAACTTCCATTGGACCATAAACATCAGTGTGAATTATTTGAAGCTTTTCGGTTGATCTCCAAGAACTAGAAGGGAATGATGCCATGTGACTCTTAGCTTTAGCACAAGGCTCACAAACTTGCTTCATTCTGTTGCACATAGACTTGGTATTCCTTTCACTATTCCCTTCTTCTGCATTGAATGTATGTTATCTAGATTAGAGTGTCCCAGCCTTTTATGCCATAGTTGAGTCACTTCAGAGAGAGTTTGAGCTTGAAAGGCACCTTCTACTTCCTCCATTCTTAGTTTGAACATTCTGTTGATCTATGGAATTCTATGAACTAATTCCTTGGCAGCATTGAAGATTAGGCATTCTCCATCTTCAAAGTAGACAACATAGTCCTTGTCAAGCAGCTGACCAACACTCGATGAGATTTTGATCCAATCCAGGTATAAAATATACATCTTCAAGGACTGACTTCCCATTCATTGTTTCTATCTCAACCTTTCCTTTTCCTTCGATTGAGATTGTTTCTCCATTACCAAACTTCACTCTTCCTTCACTTTCACTATTCTTTTCTATAAAAGCATCCTCTCTCATGGACATGTGGTTAGAACAACCACTATCCACAATCCAGACATTCTTCTTATCATTACTTGCAGCACACACTTCCACTACAAAGGCACTTTCTTCTGCTTCACTTGAACCTTCTCCTTTTCGAGTCATTCCAGGTACCTTGAACTTGTGTATTTGTAGGAACATTCTGAGAAATAGAGCTCGTGCATAGTTATCGACCTTGTTGGGCTTGGACTTGATTGTCGATAGGCTATCTGAGGTGAGTACATGTTTTGTGGAATTTGAGATTGATAGAATGGCATTCGAGAACTCATGGCAAAGTTTGCAGTGTATTGGTTTGGAGTTTGATTGTTCCGTGGTTGTCCTAAGGGAATGAAGTTGGGATTTTGGTTCATATTTTGATATGTTGACCTTTGAGATGGATGAAAAGGTGGATTCCTTCCAAAGTTTCTGCTCTATGGATTCTATTGGTCATCATACCACCTATTATAGCAAACAATGTCAGTGTGTCCTTTCTTTCCATAATAACTACATTCTGCAAAGTCATTCCAGAAACAATTGCTCTCGGCATGGTTTGACTTGTTACAAAACTTGCAGACTGAAAATTGTTGCCAGTTAGATGGTCTTCTGTGAATTCTGGAAATTCTGTCCTCTTCCTCTGCCTCCATTTTGTCTCCAATTGTTTAAGTTTTGTGGTTGATATGATTGTGTTTGGAAATTTTGATAGTTTGGATAGTTTTGTGGTTGTGTCTCGGTGATAGGTTTGGTTTGCGGACAATGTGCTTTATGATTGGAACTGATTCAGGTTGGTTGTTGGTATGGTTGAATGGAGAGATAAGTGTTTGGACTCGTTAAGAGGTTGATAAGAATTTTGGTTCCGCATTTGTCTAGTTGTAGGGCTGGTTTCTCCAGGATTTGTGCTTTCTGCTGCAATCTGTCCTGCAAATGGTGGATTTTGAGTTGCTCTGAACCTCTCGGTTCTGAAAACAACTTCTTCCCTTTCATCTTTCACTCCATACCTGCTTTCATGAATCTCTAAGGCACTAAAAACCTCCTCCAGAGTCATCAATCGAGGTTCTTTAGTGTATTCCCTATCAAGTGTAGAGATCACAGACTCAAATCTCCTAGGTATCCTCTCAAACAGTCTCTCTATCATCTTATTTTTGCTCACAGGAACCTCATAATACTCCATCTCATTCAACAAATCCATATACCTACTCCTAGCATCACTGACACACTCCTCATCTTTCATCTTAAAATCATCAAATTGCTTTTCTAACTTCCTAGCTTTGATTCTCCTAGTCGATGTACTCCCTTTATATTCTATCTTCAAGGTTCTCCAGATATCCTTAGCACTAGTACAGCTTAGCTATCTTCCTCAATATTGACAACTCTATTATGCTCCTAAGATATATTTGAGCTTTCTATCTTTCTCAACTGCATCACATCTAGCTTTTCTCTCTTCCTCGGTTGGTTCTACAGACAACTCGAGACTCCATTCATCACTACATTCAAATATCCAGCGTGTATCTAAGCGATCTCTCTACCACTATAGACCACATGTCAAAGTCAAACCCCTTAAACTTATCTATATGGCTATTCATATCTGTGATCGTATTTGGTTGTATGGTCACCATGATTACGGATCCTCAATCGAACCTAGAGCTTTGGATATCATTTGTTAGAACTGGTTGAAATTATCCTCTGAGAAAGGAAGACAACACTAAACAATTCAAGGAAGAAAAACACAGCCAAAAGACTACAACAAATTCAAGAACAAACAACCTAACACGAGAAAATGCTAAAAATAGGATTCAAAACTCTAAAACAGAATCATAAACACTCCTTTCATGCTTTTGATCTCATTTAAAGGCTACAAACTAATCTAATAAACTGACTTTTAATGTTTAATCCTAAGAAATTGATTTAAAGGAAAAATATATTTGATTTCTGCAAAAACAGTACTACTGATATGAAAGGAAAGCAAAATCGAAAAATGGAGTCTTTTTGATCTTTTCATTGTGTATTTCGGCTCAATTATTTCTGAATACAAAGAGAGTTTATATACTCTCTCAATAAAACCCTACTACTATCATGATTCACTTGGTCACAGCCAAAGCAAGGAAAACAAAAAGCAAAAGCAAAAGAAGATAGGATGTTTCTACTATATGACAAACTGAAAGGAAAAATATCTCTAACAGTTATCTTTACTTGCTCTCCACTTTTAAACCGAATTTAACCTTCAAGTAAAGTGTAGATTGGTAAAAACTTGCAGTAGAAACTCTTCTTCTTCATAAAATTGCAGATCATGTCACAAAAAGCTCAAATTGTTGACTTGAAGTTGACTTCTCGATTTGGCCATAGAAACAAGTAGCTACCATTGCAGAAACCTCCACCATACTATTCTAAATGAAACTACATTAACACTTTTCTTCAACTTAAACTGAAACTAAAAATCACTACTTGACTTGTTTAAAAGTTAAATGATATTGGCTTTTCCAATAGCAAATCTCATTCTCTATGGCTGAAATCTTGCATACACCTCCATTACAACTTCCTAAGACTCAATGTAGTCGACCTGAATTGAAACGAACAAGAAAAGCGTCCTACGGAAAATTCCCCAATTCACAACTCGGTTTTTCCAGCTTTGAGCAATTCGAACTGCAATTTTATTCTAGAGTACTTAAACGATAAAATTGATTCAACCAATACGATTCGAAGCAACATTTCCAAGCTAAATGGAGCTTTGAATTGCATTAATCCATCGAGAATTGAGAGAGAAACGAGAATACCCGATTGGCATAGAAAAATAGCATTAGAACCCTAATCGATTGGTACTTTTCGTTCGATGAATTGCAGTCAAATTGATGCTTTAGTGTTGTTGGCGACATCATCACGAGTGTTTCCATGTGTTGATCGAGCTCCGTCGACGACTTATGGCTCCGAGCGTGTTGTTTGGCTTAATTCGACAATGTCCCTATCTTTTCGCAACAGGTACATCAAGGTCCTCGAAGTTTTCCTCGCGATGCAGTTTGGTCCATCCGAAACCAAGTCGAAGAAGAGAGACTATTTCTTGCAGCTGATGAACCATTTCTGACTCTTCGTTAAACTCAATCTTGTCTTTGCCTTTTTCACTTCATCAACACTCATATACTTCAGAATTGTCTCAGCCAAGGTTTTTACATCCTTTTCAACCATTATAGATCTTGATAGCTTCCTTTTCTTCTTTTTCTTCAAGCTTTCTTTCATTTTAACCTTTCTTGTTGACTTTTCTCGCAAGCAAATGGAATTTTCAATCATGTTTGACAAATCAATCTTCCCGAAACAATCTATACCAACAGCTCCTCCTTTATTGAAGGAAGCTTGATTGGCAAATATTTTCTTTAGATAAGCACCATTCCACTTCACAACTATTCCAGGATCAAGGAGCTTATAATTCACCTTCTGCTTCTTTAGGAGAATTATGCATTCCATCACTTTTGCTATATTCCTAGAAATGAAAACTCACAACACATCTGTCTAAACTTTGTTAAAGGAGTCACTTTCTACCATTTTATGCAAGCCCCACAATAAGAGCGGACCAAGTCACCTCATTTGGATTAAGGAAAGTTCTTCAAAAATCCTCAATGAACCAACAACCATACCGAACCCTAGAATACATAGTGAGGAGTTAAGTTTGTGAAGCAACAACAGATTCAGATCCGGACTTGATGGTAAGCCCATGTATTAACTCTCCTTTACGTACATCTTTAGATTACCTCAAGCAATCAAAACACTGGAAAACGTATACTCCATTTGCTTTGATCCCTTCATTGATCATATCCCGAAAAACCCTTTAGAGCTTCAAGCATCTTTCACCACGACGAGAGTAACCTACAATAAGTGTAGTATACAAGACAACATCTTTATCTACAACTCGTTCTGCCACTAATCTGGCATCCTTCATTTTACCGAATTTGGCATACATATCAACAAGAGCACTGCCAACATATACATCGGAGACGGCCAACCCAAGGATCACAGACAAACCACGTGCTCTCCACCCCTCCCGTTCATTACTTATATGAGAGAATGCCTTGAAAACACTAGAAAAGGTATACTCATCTGGGAAAAGACAAACCAAAATCATCTCTTGGTATAGCTCGATTTCTTTTTTATATCTTTTACGGCTCATATAAGAGGCAATCATAGAATTCCATGCAACAATGTGTTTAGCAGGCAATTCAACGAACAATTTACGAGCATCAGTGATACTGTCACACTTCAAATAAGCATCGATGAGCTTCGTGCCAAAAGTAGGGAGAGAAAAACCGGATTTGAGGATGTGGGAATGGAATATTTGCAGGTTTTGCGAGGATTTGGCGTCCGTGCATTGTCGAATTATGGAATTGAATAAATGGTAAGTTGTCTGTCCATGCTGGTTGTGTAGTTGGCAACAACAGGAACTTAGTAGCAGCACATGACAATGATATTAGAGGATTGAATTGGGTTCAATGTGGGTGTGATGAAAACCAAATTGAAAATCTTGCGAAGGCTCCAATATTATGAGAATAGCTCTTTTGCATTTCTATTACTAATGTTTTGAAAAATATTGTTTTTAGCTCTAACTGACTGACTCAGTAGTCAGAAGAATTAGAAAGTTTTGTACACATACATAAAATATGT
Organism: Oxalis stricta; assembly: GCA_024708375.1. Classification (NCBI taxonomy): domain Eukaryota; kingdom Viridiplantae; phylum Streptophyta; class Magnoliopsida; order Oxalidales; family Oxalidaceae; genus Oxalis; species Oxalis stricta. The sequence goes on along the minus strand of JANIEQ010000280.1, from coordinate 705 downwards.
GCCATTTTCATCCCCATATTTGCTAACAAAGGAAAATTAGGAAAAGTTTTGTACACATACCACAGAAAAACTAGATCAATGACATCCACTCTTATGAAAAAGGGATAATTATTCCAGACTAGAATCACAGAAAAATCTTTGTTTTAACTTTTAAGGGGTTACAAGGGAAAGGAGATCAATTGGGAAATCGAATCACTAGAATCCTGCTCTAATAATGAATGGGTAAGTACAATACCTAGAAATCTTTCTCTTTGATTATTTGTGATCCATGGGAATATTGGCTTATTCTAGAATGTTTTTTTATTATAAAATCAAGATGGGATTTGATGAAACATCTGAAACAAGTTCATTCCATGGTTTAATTAAAGGAAGATTATTTAATTAAATCGTCAAGTTATTTTTGGTTGAGTTAACACTCTCTTCTATTTCAAAAGGGTGTTAGAATTACATGATAATGGTTTTGACAATGAAAGAAACCTAACGGCATGCATGTCTATGCGGATCAATCCACGTAGACTAAATAGATAATGATAGGTTCACTCGAAGAACACTAACCTTGATCCATCGGAATGGCGAAGGCGAGAACTTGATCAATTGAGTGTGTTCTTCTAAGCCAAAAACAAAATCTGATATTCTCTTTATGGAGCGAGAGAATGAAAGACGGAGGGGAAAAAATTGCAGGTGCTTTTTCTTTTGTCTATGTGT
>JANIEQ010000278.1:0-11023 GCA_024708375.1 Oxalis stricta | reverse complement strand
TTTCTTTTCCAGATTTACCTTACATGGTTGTTTTGGTGGAGGCACTAGAAGAGATTTTAGATAACATTGAATAAGGTATGGTTCAACACTCATTTGTAAACATATATATGGTGTTCGAGTATGTTTGCTGTGTTACGACTAGAATAGTGCTCTAAGATGTCGTTTATGGTTGTTCATGTGGAATCTGGTCCAGGTCTCCATAACTATGGGATGTATTATGAGTTTTCTTGACTCTGAAACTTGCAGATTTTGAAACTTGTTTTTTATTGTTATTTGCAGATCATCCCTGGTTCCTTTATGCTGCCTCTCCTTATGACGGTATTCCAACTGGTATGTTTGTTTCCATGAAAAAGATGGTCAATAAAATTTTAACGCGTTTCCACATGAAGATTGTAAGGTGGTATATAAGATAGTTGTCATATCGATCGACTCTTTTGTTGTTGACTTGTAGTTGGATTCTGACGGTTTGATCACTTGAATCGGGGCATTGTTGCTTCTTTTGTACATAACAATTAGTTTTTTCATTTTGGGTTATGCTACCTTGTTAATTACTACTATTATGAAGGGGATGTCGGTCTCATACTATGCTCAATCATTATCGGTGAGTCTTTAGTACTTGCATTATTTGCATGCACTCTTTGTCGGTTTTGTATACAGTTGTATTATCCGTGAGAGTTTTGTACAGGGTGGTGCTTGGGTATACAGTTGTGCCTTTCTTTTCAGATTTACCTTAACATGATTGTTTTAGTGGAGGCATGAAAAGAGATTCTAGCTAACAATGAATTAAGGTATGGTTCAACTCTCAATTCTGCAAACTCGTATGAGCTTGTTTCTTTTGTGTATAAACATTCAAATAATCCTCTAAGAAAGTGTGTTTTTGCATGGTATATGTTCATGTGAAATCTTGTCCAGGTCATAGAAGCAGACCCTCTTCTATCTAGGCAAAGGCAAAAGCACTTCAAAATACAAAGTACCTTTAGAAGAGTTCTCAAAAATGGATATACCGTACATTGCTATCATAAAAAAATTTCATTATAGAAGCTGTTCTAAATATATTTTCTCGTTGGAATACTCTCTTGATTCTGTAAATTCTCATTTTATTACTAAATGATAGATTTGTTGATTGTATTATTGTTGATAGTAAGAATATAAACTCCAAAATAGGTGCAGAAATGCACTGGCTTTTTTTATTTATTTTTTGTTCCAGTTAGTAACGGGATACTCCCGTCCCTATTTATTTCAACGTTAACTAACGGACTTCCCTATAAATTAAGGACTGGATGACGTCGTTACAAATATTAGAAATCCCGTCCTACATAAGGCTAATAAGGACGGGAATACACCCGTCGCTAATAATCATTTAAGGACGGGCGTCCTTAATAACCTATTAGTAACGGAGACATTACTAACGGGTCTCGTAACCGGATATTCCCATCCTAAATGTATATTAAGGATCGGAAACGAGTAAGGATGCGTTCGTTTCGCGGTTTGCCAATTCTCGAGCAGGGTTTTCTGTCTTTTATGAGTTTTTTCCTGTAGTGTATGTTCTTGATTTCAATGCCGAAAACAATTTTCCTTTTGAGTACTTTCCTCGCAAACAATTTCCCTTACCTATGATTCTCGAAATGTAAGCTAAAAAGCAGAGTAGAATTGTTTTAGTTCTGCTAGGAGAGTTTCATTTCTAGTCCTAGTCTCCTAGAAAGCAGATGGAATTGTAACCTTGTTGTATTCACAAGTGTCTTTCTGTACGATGGCTCTATTATCATTATCTATAAGATCACGGCCCACGGATCCTAATTTATAGTTTTGATTTGTTCTTGTGCTAGCTAGCTTTTAGCAGCTTGAGAAAAAAACAAATTGAATTTAGCAAAAGTTGGGTTCTATTCCAATAGAGCTAGACTTTACTAAAACAAACACCCTTTTATGTATGTATTTATTTTCATGTTAGCATTATTTATGACTGACTGTTAGAGGGTTTTATTCTAGTTGGGCAGTTATATCGTGTAATACTCCTATGAAATGTAATGTATGGATGATCGTGGAATTTAATCGGTCCTTTTCTTTTAGTTAGTCTGTTGACAACTGGATCGAGGATAATATCATTTTTCCTACCTCAAGTCTCAAATTTTTAACAAGGTTTTATTTCGAAAAAGTCAACTACCAAAATCATACTCGTCCGTTAAGTTTCCTAACAAAATCATATTTCCGTCAAAAAATTGTCTATGTGACAGCAAATATTCCGTCAAGTGTGCACAGTCGGTGCCACGTAAGCGACATGTCATCACGCTTACTCGGCAAAAATGACACGTCATCATCTTCAACCTTTCTCAAAAAAATTTGCGAATTCGGCGACCACCGCGATGGTCCGGCCACCACTTTTGGCGGAGCCGCCGGTCGATAGTCGTCGGATTTCAGAAATTTTTATATGGACGGACTCGTTTCGACGAGTCGAACGTCGTGGTGGTGTCGGATTTTTCAAATTTTGAACCGTTTGTTGTAGATCTAAGCTTAAAGGTGCGGTGGCCGAACCTTTAAGCTTAGATCTACACCAAACGGTTCAAAATTTGAAAAATCCGACACCACCATGACGTTCGGCTCGTCGAAACGAGTCCGTCCATATAAATTTCTGAAATCCGGCGACTACCAACCCATCGCCACCAACACCGCCACTTTTGGCGGCGCCGTTGGTCGGTAGTCGCCGGATTTCAAAAATTTTTATATGGACGGACTCGTTTCAACGAGCTAAACGTACGTGGTGGTGTCGGATTTTTCAAATTTTGAACCGTTTGGTGTAGATCTAAGCTTAAAGGTTCGGCCACCGCACCTTTAAGCTTAGATCTACAATAAACGGTTCAAAATTTGAAAAATTCGACACCACCACGACGTTCGACTCGTCGAAACGAGTCCGTCCATATAAAAATTTATGAAATCCGGCGACTACCGACCGGCCGCTCCGTCAAAAGTGGTGGTCGGACCACCGCGGTGGTCGCCGAATCTGCAAATTTTTTTGAGAAAGGTTGAAGATGATGACGTGTCATTTCTGCTGAGTAAGCAGGTGACATGTCGCTTATGTGGCACTGACTTGTGCAGCACTTGACGGAATATTTCTTGCCATGTAGACAATTTTTTGACGGAAATATGATTTTGTTAGGAAACTTAACGGACGTATATGATTTTGGTAGTTGACTTTTTCGAGATAGAAACTTATTAAAAATTTAGGATTTGAGATAGAAAAAATGTTATTATCTCCCAAATTCCGGGTGAAAATGCTTGGGAGATATAAAAATATATTATGATACAACTTAAATAGGATCAATCAAGAATTTAGGTCTAGTTTTTCAAATTTAAACTATAATTAAATAAATGTTATAGGATCAATGTCAATCGTCTAGGACCTAAATAATAAAGTCGCCACTAGTTTTATGAGATAGAATTAGACGTACCTAAATTTATACATAATAATAAAATGAAAAGGGATCCCAATTAAATAAAAAATAAAAGGATTCGAGAGGTTATTTGTATGTGGTGAAGGTGTTAGGCACCTCACAATACTCACTTATACTAATAATTATCTAATTTGAGTTGTTCTTATTTACATGTGAAAAGTGAATAAATACGACGAAACAACATACTTAATAATTTTATTTTTATAAATAAAAATAATGTGGGTTTAAACTTATAAAAATCAAAATTATTAAGAGAGTTTTGATCTAAATTAGCATAGCCAAAATCTTAAATATATAAACATTAAATAGTTTTAAAACAATAAAAATAAAAATCAAAGTCAAAAGAACTTAACAAGCATACTTCAAGTAAAGACAAATGAACATGTGTTGAAAAAAAAATGAAATAAATTAAAATATGAGATATATAAAGAGAGAATAAAAATAAAATGAGTGATAAAATAATTAACCCGTAATTTTGCCTAAAAACATTTTTATTGTTTTTTTATCCCGATATCATTTCAAAACTTCATTAAATTTGAATTTGAAATATGAATAGAGATGTGATCGGATAAAAAATAAAGGAAAAAATAAAATAAACAAACGGAGTATGGACAAATATAAAACTCCTTTCATGTCTTTTTGTGAGGCAGAGAGGGGGGTGTGCTGAATTTAGATTAGAAGTGTGGTGACATAAAAATGGTGGTGATTGAGATCGGCACGATCGAGCGGTGATGTGGACGAATCCTTCGTTCAGGTTCTGTTTGGTCACCCGTCTCGATCTTTCTATCTGACCTCCTCTCTTTTTTACACCTAAACATCTCTTTATATAGCCCCTTATTTTCTATGATAAGAACTAGAATTTTGATACAGATTATAGCTTGGAAATAAAAGAGAATAAGATTCATGGAATAAAACCAATCATTTGTCATTCTAATTCATACCACCGAATCAAAGAAAATTGCAATTAATCCCAAAATTATTTCTAAAATAAAAAACATGTGCTGCTAGCTAAAGACAAGGAAACCGTCCCAAATTTTCCGTGAACAAATGAATGAAAAAATTACTCACATATAATTTCCATGTAAATTATTCTAGTAGTTTAATAGAATAAATTACTCACATATAATTTCCATGCAATGAATGAACAAATGATTCTATTAGAGATATAATTTCCTATACACAGCTGGTCATGAAAGTCAAAATTGGGGCTTAGCTGCCTCTGAAGAATTCAAGCCCGTGCCTCACCTTTGGAGCTTAATCTTATCTATCTATGAAATTTGGGCTCCCCCAAGAGGCTACGGCATAAACCTTGATTGGATCGTCTTGCGAAAAGGTTACCAAGATACAAAAGGTCGTGTCAGTCCATATCTGATTTACCTAGCCCAGAAGGAATGCCCCCTCAACTTTGCGGCTTTCCTTATACTTTTCAGCAGATTCTAATCATAGTACTGAAAACAATCTTTAACTTAGCAAGAAAATTTAACTATTAATTAAGTAAATTATATAACTGTCATGAATAAAAATACCTGAAATTCTCCAATGTTTGGGTACCTCCAACCATGTTTTACAGGATATGAAGGATATCGTAGCTCTCCACAGGGACGTAATCCAACTTCAATCATGGAGATAATACAATCATCAAAGTACTCGCCAATTCTATCCAGAAGCTTCTCACATGTACTCGAAGTACACCTACCAAAGAGAGAACACACCGGAACCTTTTCTTAGGCGAGACATAAAGGTAAAAGTTGCCAAGCTGACATGTAAAGCATAAATCATTGCAAGGTAAAATATAGAGGCATGAAAATGGAATGGAACTATTGCATGTAAATAGTTATTCCGTCCGCCAACGAAAAAATTTATTTAATAGATTTTGCAAGCGTAGGCGGTTTAACCCTTTGGCCGTCATCTCCGTGAAGCCAATTCAATACACATAAGGTTGAAAACCGCGCCCAACGTCTTGTCTCAACATTCCATGTCACAAATCTCACATATAGTTTTCCCTTATTAGAAAGATCTACACCTAAATAGCCATCCACCAAAGGAGTGCTAAAAAAACGCATCTTGGCCATGGCCATCATGCGTGGTAACCGATAAGCTAATATGATCCTCGAGAAGAAAACCGTACAAGTGGCCTCATGTGCAGCCGCGAGCTCCGGCGGCTACGACACGCAAACGAGAAAGACTTCGATGTCATCTTACTCATGAGTCCAAATATCCAAGGAACTCCAACAGTAGTTCCAAATGATCTCGACCATGAATTGGGTACCATCTTTGTTCTCGCCATATTACGGAATATTTGTGCACAAAATGAGGGGATGGAGTGAATATCAAGCAAAAATAATGAGATAAGAAAATGGGTGGAATATTCTGGAACGAGTGAACGATATGAAATCTTTAGACCAAATAAAAACTACCAAATGCACTCGATCGTAGGAAGTTCTAGACAATAACTTTCATGTGGAGAGGTTTCTAGCATGCCTGCAAAGCACAAGAAGAAACCTATATGGTCTAGATTGATTCTCACATCAGGAGTGATTCACTTAAATCAATCACTTATTAGTCCATGTGCAATTCATGAGATACATCTAACATGTTATCACGGTCAGATTTCATTCTCGATGTGGGGTATTCACTTCCCCATGTGCAATCCTCATTTCATGAATCATTTCTCCATGTGCAATCCTCACTACATGAATCATATTTCAAAAATCAACATTACCGAGATTGCTAAATCCATACCGCAATCCTCACTCCATGAATCATATTTCAAACATCAACATTAGTGAGGTTGCTAAATTCATGGCATGCGATGAAATATCAATATTAGTGAGGTTACTAAACCATGGCATGCAATCCTCACTCCATGAAATATGATTCATGGAGTGAGGATTACACATGGCTTTGAATTTCAAAATCAAAAGAAAGAAGACACCCCAACCTATTATCTCAATCGTAAGTGAATCAAAAAGAAAGAAGAAGAAGAAGAAGAAACGCGATCATGGCTTTTGAGGATGAAATTCTAATTCCAAAACGAACACAAAAAAACATGATGGGATTTCGCCCAGAGTTTCGCTTGTTGTAGACGAGGTTTTCGATAACGATGCACTTCTCATCATCATCACTCCTTCAAGTGTTTGCCGAAGATGGTGCGAAATCTATCCGAGATCAGTCGGGATGACTCCGCCCTTCAATTCCCTTGAATGCTCCGGCCACCGAGATGACACCCATGTCCCTTTGTCTTCGTGCCAGTCTCTCTGGAATAATCCATGTGTCCCTACATGGGTTGTTCCACTAAGTAGAAGACATAAAACACAATTTTTCCATCTAAATATGGTAATAATCAACCACAATTGAATTGAAATTTATGGCCTGACAATTGGAAATCTTACTTTAAATGATCAAAGTAAACATGCTTTCTTAGACATACACAATTTGGTGTATATATATTAATTAATCAATACTCCAATAAATCCATAATTCATTCACAACTGTACCACTGCCTGTCTGCTTTTAGCTTACGAAGTAGGATTTGAAATTGAAATAGGCCCTCGAGACTTGGCAATATGCAAGCCTGTCCCATGTATATAACAACATTTCGAAACAGAGGAAAATATGGAAAACTTAAAATTTGAAGAATAGTACTCTCTCTATCTCAAATATATTATATTTTTTTAAGAAAAATAGATATGAATAACATCAATATTTTTTGAGACGGAAGTAGTATAAAATAATTTAATTTGATTTAACACTTGACCCCATTTATCAAAATAGACAATATTTTATATTTTTGGATTCATATAAATACACACATATCAATAAAAATAAATACACATATATCTTTTTAGGTCTTTTCGATTATACACATATATCTAATAAATAAATGAACCCAAAAATATAAAACATCATCTATTTTAATATGATGAAAGTATAATTCATATCCTACCGGCCTATACTTTTTTGAAAGTTATCAGTCTATACTTAAAATCCATGTGATAATGGAAAAATATAAATTATACGAAGTTGTTATTAATGTCAATATGCATGGTTGTTATTTTATATTATGAAAATGCGATAGCTTTAATAACTAGAACCCTAAGTATGGCCCTTTTGAAGGTTTTTCAAATAAACTTGATAAGCTTCTGCTCTTCCCAGTATCTTTTTACATCCTCCTCTTTCAAAATGGTATGAAGAATAGCTCTTACAAGTGAAGAAAGAGCCTCTGTCTCGGCTTCATCCTTATAAATCTACAGCCTCTGCCTCGTCAGGCGGCACCGATACGAATTCGAAACCATTTTCGGACCCAGCTTTAAGATTTTTAACATATTTATCCAAGAACTCTTTTGCTTCTAGTTTATTATCCATAGCAGCATGAATAATAGCCTGCACAAATGATACACAAGAACTACTCAGCCTGAAATTTTATCTTGTTCAGTTGTTCTATAAAGCTCATCAATTATAAACCTACACCCCCTATTAGAGAAAATCAAAACCTTGTAAAGATTGATTTTCTTCTTTTCTGATCTCTCAAGCTCAGTAAGCTCTTCTGAATGTATCTATATGTATCATTAACTCTCAATCAGGAATAGAATGTTAGGCTAACCTTAAATATTTGGAAAACAAAGTTATGGCAAACCTTTTGCAAATACTTCTCCAGTAATTCTATTTCTTCTCTTGCTTCTTTAAACTTTCCCTGTAATATATGTTCAATTGAATCATCAATCATATAATCCCTCCGTCTCATATAACAGATAATTTTTTGCATATTTAGACTCAAATACATATGTATTTAATACAATAATCTTAATTAATTAGATACATGTATATTTGAGTGAACCTAAAAACGCAAAACATCATCTATTTTGATATGGAGATAGTAAGACATAATGTATACAATGCGAGTCACACAAATTTCGAACAAGTAGTTTAATGAAGCCCAATTAAAAATTAGAGAAGCCTTACATACCAGGCATATAAAAACTTCCACCAATGCCATAAACAAATTCAATTCGACCTCCCCGGGAAGTTTCCCTGATTGATAATTGGTCGCATTTTTCAGCGATAAGCTTGTGAAAGTTGGCTCCATCCTCCTCCCTTTTGCTTTCACCCAATATGTTCATCTACAAATTTATTGGCTATATATATGAAAGCTCATTCTCAAAATCAAAATAAAATTTCATAAGCACCAAATTTCCAAATCTAATAAGTAACAACAAAATTTTTGTAAGAGTGTAATGTCATATCAAGATTTGTATAGATAAGTACCTTAAAATCTTTAATATTAGCCTCATCTGGATTTTCATCAAGCTTTGTAGGAGGATGTGTGTTAGGTTTTGTTGACGACTTTAGCCAAATATGAAAAAGTGATCTAATCTCGTCCTTGCCAGATGGCGGTGTATAATTTTTCCACCACCTGCAAAACACCTTAGCAAATGCAGAAGAACCTCTAGAGTAATTCCTGCAAGCCGAATTCGATAGGGCCCCTGTCTTCTGCTCTAGAAATTTATAGCCGTAACTCATCGAAAGCATTGAGGATTTTCCAAATGTGATACTTTGATGAGATCTGAGAGTCAGCCTAAGTGGAAGGCTATAGAGGCACAAGAAACAAGTGCAATGGAAGATGGCTTGGAGCTAAAATGAACATTAACAACAGATGTGGAATTCCTAGCAGGATTATCGTAAGGATCTTGTTTCGCTAAAGATTGATTTGGGTGGTTTTCCATAGCAGAAACAAAGGGCAGATTCCATGTCTTAAAAACTAGGATTGTTTTTTGGAAGATCTCGTCACACTGTATGTGTGTTGGTTTGAATTTTAGTTTTCCTAATGAGGAGTTTTTTTTTTTTTTTTTTTTTAAGGTAACATTAACAGAAGAATTGAAGGAATCCTTTGGAGCTGATGAGAAGCATAAATTTAATGCTTTATTGAAAAGAAAAGTAAAGGTATAAGATTAATTCATTTGGCAAAGCATCCTTGAAAGCATGAGAGCTAGGACCATGCATGATACACATGGAAGAAGAAAACACTTCCAGGAAGAGTAAATAGGAAACCCCCAAGATACATATAATTGTTACCAAGAATTAACTTTGGTTTAATATGGGCAAAGAATCCATTTTCTTCATTAGAATTCTACAAGGAAAACATGCATTTCACAAATTCAGTCTAGAAATTCAAGTAGTATGTAGTAAATTACGGATTCGCATGCCTAAGGTATGAAGTTTCTACCTAGGATTTTACCCAATTTTCCAATATTATCTCCCTTCGTTTGATTCTTTCCGCCGTAAATGCTTCTTCTTAATTTCCGCTGGACGCCTTTGATATAGCGTAGTTTTCCAGTTCATCTTTGAGATTGAAGAAGAAATAAAGAAGAAAACTACGAGTAGTTTTACATCAAAGGAATAAATTCCGAGTATTTGGAATTTGATACTTGAGACGACAAATAAAAAAGGAAAAGAAATATTCTTCGTTTCCAGCACAAAAGCAAAGAATTAAATCCATTTCTTTCAACTACAGCTCCCTATACAGCCTCCCCAAGCTCATATACATATTCTTAATTTCTTACCTTACCTTGAAATTCTTAAATAAATTATTGCTTCCTTCACTTTTGGACATCATTCTAATAAAGAGCTTCTCCTTTTAGGATCAAATAGCTAATTTGGTTAATCTCTCCTTGGGATTCTTGGACTGCATTCAAATAAAAACTAAGTATGGTGCTCTTGCGGCAGTTGCAACTCCTATCTTAATCATTGGAGACATGTATGTTGTCTGGAATTATTCTAGAGTTACCCGATTTTCAAGATCTCTTTCCATGGGAGCTCTCAAGGAGGACAACTAGCTTTGGAGAGAATGGTTCATCATCATAAATCTGCATTACATCAGATGTCGTCGACGATTTGAAGAAACAACTTTCTAGATCCTCCAACCAGATTTCAGGAAATTACAGGTTACGAAAATAAATATTTCATGCGATCCTCATATGTACTACCGCTGTCCTAATTGATTTGTCACTTTTACTATGCAAAATGCATAGAAAAAGTGAAAATTATAGGGACAAAGAGTAATAAGTATTGTCGACGTTTTCAACCTTTCGGAAAGAATTCCTAATGGCTCAAATTGAAGGCCATGTGTTCTTCCCTAAATTGGTCACAATCTCTGTTTTCCTCTGTTTTATTCAGTTTCCAGACAAAAAATGTTTTCTTTAGGGATAAAAAAAACGCTTACTATGTAATGAGATGAATTAAATTTTTCGTTGAAGGTGACTATATCTTTGATAGAAGTGAATGGAAAAGAAGCAGAAGCGGTAAAGATTATAAAGGAGAAAACAGACCTCTTCAAGAATGAAAAGAAATGGCATGAAGCTTATGAAATCGAGATGTTAGTGGTGGAACTTCTCATCTACCAGGTCTTTTTTCTTTTTCAGGAACCCCAATTATATCTTAATCACTGTTCTAATGATCTAGCTTAAACAATGACAAGGAAAATTTCTCAAAGAAATAGCTTGATATATATACTCCTCGAGAAAAAACTTGCCTCATGCTATAGGAGATTCTAAAACTAATAATAAAATAATAATAATAAT
>JANIEQ010000277.1:0-20879 GCA_024708375.1 Oxalis stricta | reverse complement strand
GCATCAAATTAAGCATGAAAGAAATGATCATCATGGTGATTTGAGTGAATGAGTGTTATCTAGCTTTTCGTTTTTCTTTTCTGCATCGTCTTGCTGGTGTGTGTTCTCTATGTATTGCAGTGCTTCTAATGTGATGTTCTCTTGCGTTTCCTGTGATTACTTGTCATCGATTCCAACAACGTAATTTTCTATTGATGGTCTCAGGGAGATTGATTGAGAGTATTTCACCATTTGATAAATTGAAAAAACCACGCTCGGGATTGCTTCCTGGATGCCCCCGTTTATTCTCCTCAGAAAGCATAAGCCATGGAGTATACGGAGGACTCTTTTGAATCTATTGAATCTTTCCGGACCTTTCGGAGATGATGGATGAATTCCATGATTTGCAAACAACACTGACCACAATCATGTCCCTAAGATAAGTCAACCGATCAAATATGCTCAACAAGATGTCGTTAGGAATATCAGCCCATGCACGTCCATAGCGATTAGTTTCTCGTACTGAAACAAAACAAGATTTTTGTTAATTAATTAAAGAGAAAGTGATGATTGACGTAGATTGATATATTGAATTGCATAGACTATGATGTGCAGTAAAGTTAGGTTTTATATGGTAGAAGTCGTACTCCTAACAGTTTAAAATTAGGATTATTTTTTATATATTAAAATCAATCCAGATTAAATATAATTATTCAAGTTAGGTATTTATTAAAAATAGCAAAAAAATGTACGGGTGTGATTTTTATAATTGAGGAATTTTTTACCTGAAAAAAAAATCAAAAATTTATATAACAGAAGGAAAAAAATCAGAATTTTCATAATGAACTCTTTTTTTTCAATTACTTAGAAAAAAGAATGAGACTTTTTCCTAATGAGCAAATCCTAAACAATTTTTCATACATTTAATGAAAAATAAATTTCAAAAGACAGGAAATTTAGGGAAAAATCATAAAATAAATTTCTTTAATTCACTTTCTTCGGGGAAAAAATATTTTTTCCTATTGACTTCCATGACAATTCACTATACCACCGCCGGTAGAGGAGATATGTCGGGGTTATCGGAAGGAGGAAGCGGCGGCGGTGTTACCATCAGAAGCGTCTTTCTCACAACTCGCACTGTGAAATTTTGTGTTTGATTGAGTTGAGACTTGTAAGCTAGCTAGGCTTCAGGAGAGATTTATCGTTAAATGATACGACATTGGTGTATGTACATCCAAGCTTCTCTAATTGACAGCATTTATGAAAAGTCAGCTAGCATTATCTTTACAGCATATTCTGATACACTCCAAACTTCTCTAATTGACATTGTTTCATTTACAAGAACAGTTTCTTCATATCGCCAGCTAGCTTACCTTGTAACTGCTGAGACCTATTTTCTCTACTATACTCTCAAATTAGATTGTTAATTTAAGTAGATTTTACATAAACTAATAAAATATATTTTTAAGTTCATTTTATTACAGTACATTGTGATTGTACTGAACTTAAAAAACATCTTGATTATAGTGTAGTATTGAGACAAATGATGCATGGTGAATAATTTTGGATAATTGAGAAAAGCATGGTGATGTCACTATAATTTTAAAATTTTTCTCTGACTAGAACAAAAAGACCCTTATTTATTAGCATCTAATTTGGAAAGATAGGCAATGTATGCCTAAATGAACATGCCTTAGACTGACTGTGTAGATACATTTGTATAAATGTATGGTAATTGCTAACAGGCGTGACCTTCTATAGAACCTGCTTCAGGCCTGGAAGCCACCTTGGCTCTAGCCTTGACTTGTCAGGTTAATTTCCGGAATTCACTGCCGCAGAAAGCTGTGTGACTGACTCGGAGTTTAGACAATCATCTATCATCACAACGACAATCTGCTCCTCTGCAAGTATCTCTCTACCCGAGACCGGGTCAGGGGCAGAGGTGGGTTGGAGTTTCTTCATCGTGATCTTTTGTACATTTTGCTTTATCTATCTATTATTATAACTCATTGATCATGTTATTATTATACAAACTATATTGACCTGTTATAATATAATATACTATACAAGGATTCTTCAATTACACGTCTGCTGACTATTCCATTATTGGAATGTTCAGTGACACTTTTGGATTTCTTACCTCTCAGTTAGACTGTTCATGTGACACTGCAACCTTTTAGAATGGTATGCATTTTTCTGTCACAAAAAAACGCTTCTTTCTATCAAAAATACCAATAACTCTATTTTTATGTTTCTCTCTTTTACATACATGATGTGTAGACTGTAGAATTCCTTTCTTCCTGTTTTAGAAATATGCATGTATATTTCAAAATGGGCATTAATTAGCTCTCATATATATATATATATGGTTTATTCTCTGTCTTCTAATCGATGCTAAATTTATACCTTAATTAATGCCCATTACTGTCCTTTCATGTTTATAGTAATCTATGAGTGAGCTTTATCTTCCACACTTCCACCATTTGTAATAATCTCAAGAATCAGGTTATTTAGAATCGTGAAAGCTAATTATCTCATATGTTCTTACTCCAAAACTATTTCTCAGTTTAGGATAATCTTGAATTAATTGATGTTTGGCAATATTTCTTCAATCAATTCTCATCGACTGAAGTTTACTAATTTTACAATTAATATGCAGCCATGGCAAGAGAACAGTTACAAGTTCTGAACGCTCTCGACGTCGCGAAAACCCAATGGTACCATTTCACGGCGATCATTATTGCCGGAATGGGATTTCTTCACTGATGCTTACGATCTTTTCTGTATTTCTCTCGTCACGCGAATTGCTCGGCCGGATTTACTACCATGTGGACGGTCATCCGAAACCTGGCACCTTGCCACCAAACGTATCGGCAGCCGTAAACGGAGTCGCTTTCTGCGAACACTGGCCGGACAGTTATTCTTCGGCTGGCTCGGGGACAAAATGGGTAGAAAGAAAGTCTACGGTATGACTCTTTTGATAATGGTTATTTGTTCCATCGCCTCAGGTCTCTCCTTCGGCCATACCGAAATCCGTCATGACGACGTTATGTTTCTTCCGATTCTGGCTCGGATTCGGAATCAGCGGCGACTATCACTTCTCAGCCACTATCATGTCCGAGTACGCTAATAAGAAGACACGTGGCGCATTTATAGCAGCTGTTTTCGCTATGCAAGGTTTCGGGATTCTGGCCGGTGGGATTTTCGCGATCATCGTGTCGGCGGCTTTTCAGGCCAAGTACGACGTTCCTGCTTACCAGGTTGATCCTCTGGGGTCCACTGTTCCTCAGGCCGATTACGTCTGGCGTATAATTCTGATGTTCGGTGCTCTCCCGGCGGCAATGACTTTCTATTCCCGTTCTAAGATGCCGGAAACCGCCCGTTACACCGCCCTAGTCGCGAAAAACGCCAAACAGGCCGCCGCCGACATGTCGAAAGTGTTACAAGTCGAAGTCGAAGCTGAAGAGCACAAAGTCGATAACTTGGCGCGAGACAAAGCCAATAATTTCGGATTATTTACTAGCCAGTTCTTGCGTCGTCACGGACTTCATCTTCTAGGAACGACTACAACATGGTTTTTACTCGACATAGCTTTCTACAGTCAGAATCTCTTCCAGAAGGATATTTTCAGCGCTATCGGATGGATTCCGGCTGCGAAAACGATGAACGCCATAGAAGAAGTTTACAAGATTGCCAGAGGCACAGACTTTAATCGCTCTTTGCAGTACCGTTCCAGGATATTGGTTTACCGTTGCCTTTATCGATAAAATGGGAAGATTCAAGATTCAAATGATGGGATTCTTTTTCATGACAGTGTTTATGTTTGCCTTAGCCATTCCTTACCATCATTGGACTTTGTCCGAAAA
This sequence comes from Oxalis stricta, assembly GCA_024708375.1. Lineage (NCBI taxonomy): Eukaryota > Viridiplantae > Streptophyta > Magnoliopsida > Oxalidales > Oxalidaceae > Oxalis > Oxalis stricta. Next base: position 17,034 of record JANIEQ010000277.1, on the reverse strand, counting down.
CAGAATCGGGTTTGTGGTTATTTACTCGTTGACCTTCTTTTTCGCAAACTTTGGGCCGAATGCGACAACTTTCATCGTCCCTGCTGAGATTCTCCCTGCCAGGCTTCGATCGACTTGCCATGGAATATCGGCGGCTTCAGGAAAACTCGGCGCTATCGTCGGAGCATTTGGATTTCTATATTTGGCTCAGAACAAAGATAAGTCAAAGGCTGATGCAGGGTACCCTGCTGGAATTGGTGTTAAGAATTCTCTTATGATTTTGGATGGAGTGAATCTCCTAGGAATGGTATTTACTTGGTTGGTTCCTGAATCTAAAGGAAGATCTCTCGAAGAATGTTCCGGTGAGACAGAGGACGTGGCGATCACACCAACAAATCGAGATGAGGAGAGACAATCTTGAAGTTGTCAGAATTGAAACGTGATCAGTCTTGGGTGCTTAATTATTTTCTGGTTTTATATTATGGGTTTCTAATTTTCGTGATATTGGTTTGTTTATTATGTTATCCATTTCTTAATATTACCTATATATCGTATTTTGAACTATTTATCGATGTCTTGAATATCAATCTCATGTATTGAAAATTTGGTGCTGGAGTTTTAATGAGTTTTGTTAATTTTTTGAACAAACGGTGCAAAGTAAACGATGCTAATAGTTAGGGGGGCGTAAATGCGTAGATTGTGAAACTTGGAGGGGACAAAATGTTTCCTGACTAATACCTAATGGGGGGAATTATCATTATCCATAAATTTACCATTTCTTAATATCTTTACCTATCTATATCTTGAATTTTTTTAATTTTTTTTTAAACTTATCTATATCTTGAATTAATTATCTCATGTGACATGTAATGGATTTTTATTTTTTTTGGAGAGTTATGTAATGAAAATTTTGGTGCTCGAGTATTTAATGCGATCTCATTTCCTTGAACGAAACGGTGGAATGTAAACGATGGTAAGAGTTAAAAGCGTAACTTCTCATTGAGAATCAGGGGCAAATTATTTTTGGACTAATACCTGATGGGGGGATTATCATTAGCCCTAAATTTATAATAATGTATAAAGTATTTTTTTTTGGAAATATATAGGTAAAAATTAGCTGGAGGAGTGAATCTGTAGACCGTACTTCCACCTAAAATTCTCCTAAAAGGGATTATTATATATTTTTAATTAAAAAGCTAGAGAATAAAATGCTAACTAAAAATAATTTCAGATAGTGATCATATATTAATTAAATACATATAGATGATACGATATTTATTGCCAAAAATAAAAAGTGTCATGTGCATATTCTAAAATTAAAACATTTTTTTTGCTTCTCTACAAGTTACTACAACTTTAGCTTAGTTTTCACTAGCCATGAAATTCCTTGTCATGTGCATATTAATTCCAGGTTGAATTCAACATGATATATGACTAGGCTTCCAAAATAACGAGCTACCGTCCGGTGTAGCCGAACTTGTCATTTTATACGTTATTAATACTTTTCCGTTCTAAAATAAACGCAATTTTTTACCATAAATTATATAGTAAAAATTTGTACTTATTTTGAGACGAAAATAATATTAATGAGTGAATGTTATTAATATTGGTTAATGAATGGCTCTATATTGTTATTAAAAGAAAAATAGTTGAACAAGTAATATTGGGATTGTAATCAAGTCCTTTATAGTTATTAGGAATTTATCATTTAGTCATCATACTTTTATCTAGATGTCATATGTTATCTTATATTGAGTGTATAAATACTTGTATCAGTTGACTGATAATTAATGAGAAATACAGATTATATTCCTATCAAGTAACAATAAGATGGAGAGATGTATAGATTTTACTAGAACCTTGAGGATTGGATTTTTGATTTATTTTTAATGTAATTACAAGATAGAAGAGGCACAATAGAAATAAATAACTAATTATAATTAAAGTCCCTAATAAAATAAAACTTAAATAGAAATTAAATTAAAGGAAGAGATAAATAATTAAATGACTACGGAGTTGATTGAAACAAACTAAGATGAGAAAATGTAGGAAATCAGGTAAGCTGGAATATGCTCCGGTTAATTCTTTCCTGTTGTTTACATATAAATTCATTCTGTTAATCACATTCTCTTCTACAATTCATCACAACCCTCCTTCATTCACTAACACACAAACTCGATCACCCAGGTATAAACTTCAATCCTCTCTTAATTTCCATTCTTAATTACCTTGTTAATTATGGTATACATTTTTTGCATCAAGAATTGGTGTTAAACTGAATCTCATTTTGTAATATTTGCATGCATGATGCTATAATTAATCCGTGTTAAATCAGTGTTTTGATGATGATATTCTTGTGCATGGAATATGTTTGGAAGTATGCCTAAGAGATTTCTTTGTTAGGTTAATTTCCAGATCCCTTTTAAGTGAATTGTATGATAATGATTGTATTGGACGGGATATCTAATTTCTGTTAGTCTGTTTTAGTTTAGATCAAGAAAGTCTATCTCTTTACGTACTTTCCCTTTTTAAAGTCTTCATTTTTTTGATCTCAAAATCCTCTGTTAGTGCAGAAGAAGGAGAAAGAAAGAAAGGCTTAAAATTTTGCTATGGCGAAGGAAAATTTAGAGGTTCTTAACGCGCTGGACGTTGCGAAAAACACAATGGTATCACTTTACAGCAATCATAATTGCAGGAATGGGATTCTTTACTGATGCTTATGATCTTTTCTGTATTTCACTCGTCACCAAATTGCTTGGACGGATATACTACCATGTAGATGGTTCGCCAAAACCAGGCTCATTGCCACCAAACGTATCAGCAGCCGTGAATGGTGTCGCTTTCGTTGGAACACTATCAGGACAGCTCTTCTTCGGCTGGCTTGGAGACAAAATGGGCCGAAAGAAGGTATACGGTTTGACACTTGCGGTAATGGTGGTATGCTCCATTGCCTCGGGTCTTTCCTTTGGCCATACTCCGAAATCTGTCATGACGACGTTATGTTTCTTCCGATTCTGGCTTGGATTTGGCATCGGTGGCGATTACCCACTTTCAGCCACTATCATGTCTGAGTATTCTAATAAGAAGACTCGTGGTGCTTTTATTGCTGCTGTCTTTGCTGTGCAAGGTTTCGGCATTTTGGCAGGCGGCATTTTTGCCATTATCATTTCTTTAATCTTCAAGGCCAAGTTTCCTTCTCCAGCCTACGAGGTTGATCCGATTACTTCGACCGTCCCTCAGGCCGATTTCATTTGGCGTATTATTCTAATGGTCGGAGCGCTTCCGGCTGCAGCTACATACTATTCGCGTTCCAAGATGCCTGAAACTGCCCGTTACACGGCTCTTGTCGCCAAGAATGCAGAACTGGCAGCTAAAGACATGTCCAAGGTGTTACAAGTTGACCTTGAAGCAGAACAGCATAAAGTTGAAGACATAGCTAGCAAATCTAAGTCATTTGGTTTGTTCTCTGAGCGAGTTTATGCGTAGACATGGACTTCACTTGCTTGGAACTACTTCCACATGGTTCTTGCTTGACATTGCTTTCTACAGTCAGAATCTTTTCCAAAAGGATATTTTCAGTGCAATTGGATGGATTCCTGCGGCAAAGACGATGAACGCACTAGAGGAACTTTTACAAAATTGCAAGAGCTCAAACACTGATTGCACTTTTCAGTACTGTCCCAGGTTATTGGTTTACTGTGGCTTTCATTGATAGGATCGGAAGATACTACATTCAGTTGATCGGATTCCTTATGATGACCATTTTCATGTTTGCTTTGGCCATTCCTTACCATTACTGGACATTGAAGGAGAATAGGATAGGATTCGTGGTTTCTATACTCGTTAACGTTCTTCTTCGCTAACTTTGGTCCTAACGCGACAACTTTTGTCGTCCCTGCTGAGATATTCCCTGCCAGGCTTCGATCGACGTGCCATGGAATATCGGCAGCTTCTGGGAAACTAGGTGCTATGGTGGGTGCATTTGGATTCTTATACTTGGCTCAAGACCAAGACAAGTCCAAGGCAGATGCAGGTTACCCTGCCGGAATTGGGGTGAAGAATTCTCTCTTGGTTCTTGCTTTCGTCAACTTGTTGGGAGCGGCTTTCACTCTTTTGGTGCCGGAATCGAAAGGCAGGTCGCTTGAAGATTGTTCAGGCGAAAACGATGGTGAAGAAGAGCAACGGGACACATGAAGTAGAGAGTATAGCTACTGATGCTCAATTAGGTTCTTTCCATTTTAACCGGTTTCCTTTTAATTTCGATTAGATTAGATTTCTTCACTACTACTACTACTACTACTACTTTCCTTGAATGAAACTTGTCCAATGCTTTTCTCCAGTGGGTTGTAGTGATTGTATTTTTAGATGGATATTAGCCAATGAAATAAATTCTTTCTGCAATAAATTGTTTCTATGATATCTTTCCTTTCCATGTTTCACAACCCACAACTCTGTCTGATCAAATGCATATCTTCCTTTTTTATGTTTCAAACCACAACTTTGCATGGTCGAAGTGTCCCGATAGCGATAAAGAAACAAAAATCGGAAAAAGATTTGAGATTTCTATTACAGATGAAATAAATATATGAAATGGTTCAAACTCGTTATCAGGGAAGTAGCATACATCAAGGAAACATTCCTTGCATAAATACATGGTAGTGATATATTCTGTGTGTTCTCATATTGGTCTCCCCTAGATGTTAGTTATTTAAGTGACAATTATGCAAAATACCATCTTTGTGCCCAGAAAAGGATTTCTGCACATAAGCTTTTAATGAAGCATTCTAAAGGAAAAGCCTTTTCGAAACAGATTTTTCAGTTTGCACGTTCACGGATGACGTCAAGATCCATCTCTGTCGGGTCAGTAGCTTGAATCTCGTAATGGACACCTTCTAGCTTCACGTCTAAACCTTTCTTTCGACGTGGCGTAAAGCATCTTGGAACGGATACGAGAGGTAGAAGGAGAACCTGACGAAGAAAAACCAATGTTAAGAGACACACAACATAGCATTGACAGATTATTATCAGAGTCTAAAATGAAAATTCTTCTCACCATGCAATGAAAAGATTTTGCTCTTTTGACAATTCTCGGAAGTGACATAGTCGAAGTCGTAAACTGCATATCTACAGTCATTTTCCGGCAAAGATTCAGTGAAATCCTCATAGTTTTCAGCTGGTCCTCCTGTTTTCTCAACCACAACTTCCTTTTTCTTCTCGTCAATCTTGAAAATCACATAGCGATGAACTTTCTTTCTTTGAAGCTCAGTGAATGTATCTTTACTGTTATCAGCTACTCCCATGCCAGATGAAGCATTTGGCTAGGAAAAACATATCAATGGAAAAATCAAGTCTTTCTACTGTCTTCAACCAGATTATCAGTAACTTGACAGACAACAGAGCAAAATGAAATCATGTTGCAGTAAATAAGTACTTCCTCCGTCCTTAATTAATTGTCGGTTTTCCTAAATGCATAGAAAAACGACGAATAATTAAGGAGGGAGGGTAGTAAGTTGCATTGAAAAATTGTTTAACCAATCAATATGATAAATGAATACAAACATCTTTTGTGTTTTAGCAAGCATCCTTCTTTCATAAATTACAGTAGCTCAGATTAAATCAATGGATACAACAGATGAACCAAATAAATGAGACAACATCTAATATTTAAATGACCCAGATGAACAGATCTCAATATAATCCAACCCAGATTAAAAAAAAACACACCTTTAATTAAAAATTCTATCCATTAAAGAAGAACATGACATTTCAGTACAAAACAAAGCTTCAACAATCAATCGAGCTATGTCGAGAGATAGAGAGAGAAAGAGTTACCCGACTCCATCCTCTGAAGGACATGGCAGATTGTTGAGAATTACAAAGGAAAGAGCAAATTAAGTCCTACTCCAATGGAAGGAAGAAGAGAATGCCTTGCAAAGTGTTTGTGAAATTGTCAGAGAGAGAGAGAATGTGAATATATTCTGAAAATGAGAGGAGCGTAATAGTGTATATAATGAGTGTAGTAAATGTGTAAAATAAATATGTGATGTAAGCTTGAAGAATAAAAGACGATGATGAGTCTGGATGGATGGTAACGGATAGTCGCCCCTTCCACCCACTCGCCTCGTGTCGTGGCTCTTCTAACTATCTCCATTAATGTAGTTTGTTTAAACTTGTTTACATTGGAGTAAATTTGTGTTAGAAATCCTGGAGTTAGAAAGTTTTCTTCATTGATAAAGACATCTAACAAGGTTTTCTATAATTTTGTTAGTTTGTAAATTTGTTTAGAGTTGGAAAAGTTTTTAATTTTGATATAGAGTCGTTTAACCATTTCCTACTGACTTTTGACACCTTAACAATAGAGTAAATCTCTGTTCGATACAATTAAACTCATAAAATTTACAATAAATCGTCTTTCAAAAAAATTAAACTTCACTAAATACGTCTAAATACATGCTTTAGAATTAAGAGATAATATTACTAACACAAATTCAAAGTGACATTTTATATATTAATAATCACATTGAACTCGCTAAATTTGTTAAAATTTATATGACGAATAATAATATTTATCGTAAACTGTCACATTGTCACGTAATATTTTATATACTGAAATTTCGTAAGAAAATCATTTCTTACCTCTTTATAAAACTAGCTAGTGCAGTAGTACATGTACATCTATCAAATTCTCCACAATTTTTTTTTTTAATACTATTAGATAAAATGCAAATATATATATATATATATATATTTTGATTCATATGGATGTTAAAATAAAGATAAAGAAGGTGAAAGGTGAAGTTCAATTACTATACAATAGAGAATTTTGTAATGAGAAGATAAAAGGACTAAACAAGGATATGGATGGCGTGGATGCTACGAAAGAAAGGAACGGTGCGGAGTATTAACGCTACTTTTGACGTTGACTCCCTTTCGACGTTGACTCCCCAAAAGATATTCTACTTACATTACACTCCACACAGGACCCATGTTCAAACCAACATGTTCTCCAAATTTTATTTTATTTATTTTTTTCTTTTCGTCGTTCTCATTCAATATCACTATAGCTTATCAGTTTCCAAAGCAGCATATATTATGTACGGAAATAATAGATGTATGTATTATCGAATGAGTTAAGAATCATATAATATATTAAGTAATCCCAACTATTATTTGTTGCTGTGTAATACCACTGACACTCTCTCTATATCAATCATAGAGTGAAGATCCCTCATAATTAATCAATAATATATATCTATTATTTTGTCTTCATAACTATATTATGTTTTAACGTCAAATTTTGATTTAAAATAACGCAGTTCATAGCTAAGTATCTGAATAATATTTGCATGTATCGGACTAATCCATTCATTCGTTTTACTTTAAATAAAGTGTGGAACCGAACAGCAAACACTGAAAAGAAACCTCCACCGTCCATATGGTCCCCAATGAATCATCGTTATTATCCACTTAGTATTTTTCCGATAAATTAAATTGATTATTCCTAACACACGTGTAAGCTGACGTACTACCAAACAAAACAAAAACGTTTTCATGCCGTCGCGTATTTTCTGGGCCAAGTTAAATTGGGCTTAAACCCGGTCTGACCCAATAACACAATCTTCGTCAATCCGGCCCAATGAGCAAAAATGATGACGTGGTTATGACATGGTTCAATTTTGATTCGACTCGTAATCCTAGCGAAACGAAACGAATGCTTATTTAGGAAGAGGATTTCGTGATCGTGTTCGTTTCTAAGTTCAATTTAGGGCTCTTAGAAAAAAATCCCCTCTTTTAAATTTTCGCGCCAAAAATTCATGGATCACGAAGGTATCACTATTAGTTAAACTGATTTTCATAATTTCGATTGGTTCTTTAGGCTTTTGAATTGCAAAATTTCTAACCATTTTTTTGTTTGGGTTAGGGATCCAGAGAGGCTCGTCGAATCCTACTGCAATGCTGACTTCTGCATTGAGTAAACGAGCCAAGCTTCAAGAAGAGCTTCAGAACTATCGAAAGACAGGTATTTAAAATGTCATTTCGATTGTGATTTCTATTTTTGTTATCTGGGTTGTTTAAAAGGTACATTTTTTTTGTTGGAATTTGGTCGATTAAATGTTCTTTCATGTTGAATGTTTGACAATAAATGGAATAAGAAAAGGGGATTTAAATTCAATGATAAGGTCAATTCTCATATCCTTATCCTTCTCGTAAAGGGCAATCCCGAGTGCGCTAAGGCTCTCCTGCTTTGGGGTTATGGGGGAGGATGTCATAGTATACTGACTTTCCCTTGCAATTGTTTCCGTGACCTCGAAGTATGGACTGTTGAAGGATATAATCGGAAATTCGCTGAGATCAACCTTTGGAAACTATTACCTCCATCCCAAAATAGTTGTCAATTATTTTAAGCTAGTGCCTTAATGATTCTTTTAGAGCGACCATTAGAGGTTCTTCTGATGCAATGCAGGTCTATGACATGGAAACGAGTTATTTGCAGGATCCTAACCAATGTGGAAACGTGTTGAAAGGTTTTGAAGGGTACCTATCTTCATCTAAAAGCACTGCACAGTATGGATTTCTCTCCCTTTTATTACTTTCAGTTATTTCCTACTTGCATTTATAATCCTGCTCATAGTGTCAATTGCATTTTCTTTTGTTTCTGTTCAAAATTTTCTGATACCCTGAACAAAAAATAAAATAAAATTCAGAAGTGTTCCTAGTTAAAGGCATGCCATTTCGAGTTTGTTTGCAAGAAAAATGTTAAGGCCATGAGAACGCATGTCACTGGTAAATTTACTATGAGTTACTACTACTTAGTACAAGATAATTCTTTGAGGAGATAGTACAACTTAGCAAAGCCTGATTGGAGAAATTCCTCATATGAGGAGTTCGTAAGCCTTAGTCTATTAAAAAATTTTATCCCTAATTTTATCTGAATTCTTGGAATAATTTTATACCCTACAGCAATACGTAGTAGCATTAACTTCATACTTGTCGTTTGCAGCTGGAAGCAGGACCAGGAAATTCCAACCTGAGGACAGGCTTTTTCTCTTTATCTTCAGTCACATCTCCAGCTGTATGTGTTTTTATTCTTGAATATTTGATATTGGAGTTATGGTGTTTCTTTTGCTAGCTACATCTTCTTTTTCAGGACGAAGTACATATTTAAGTCCTGACCCTCCATCCAATGATTAGTTTATTCGAGTCCTACATCTTCATGTTTTTGTTGGCTGCAACAATTTAACTCAGTAAAGTCTGTTTTTTACAATGTTAAGATTGCTGGCATCTGCAAATTTTAACACCAAACTCGACACGCATGTAAGTTCATGTTAGGCTTAAAAATCTGAGTGAATAATTTTTTTTGCTAGGCTGAAGAGATAGCAGCAGGACACGATGGTGGGTTTATGTTCATTGTTTTGTTTACAACTATTATTCTGTAGATAATTATTTTCCATGAACATAATGTTTCTTGTTCCTTTTTTTCCTTGTGGAAATCCTAGAAGGTAAATCAGAGTTTGGTAGTGGATCGATCTAAGGGAGGCTTTTCATTGAATGGACCGTAAGTATTACTTCTAGTTCAAGTTTCAACAATTGCCGAATGATAGCATTTCCGAAAATTGCTCATAAAGAACACTTTGTATATCTTCTTATCAGGGGAAAACCAAAGAAGGGAAGAGCTGCTTCGAGAGACAACAAGAAACATAGACATTCAAGTGAAATAGATTACGACTATGAAGACGATACCGATCTAACATTTTGAATCCTGCTGAATGACGAGCAACTCTTCCGTACAAAACTTTCTACTGCATTTTTCTTTTTACAAGCGTTTTCAAAATTTAGTCGTAAAGGGAGATTTTGTTTTTGGATACTACTAGTACTTCCCAAGTCGGTAGCATTAAAGCTCATACTTCTGTCACCTACAGAATTTTAATTTTTCTGGTTCAAATAAACTCAGTTTTCTCCACTACTGTGTAGAAATGTCGAATTATAGAAACTGCATTCCTAAGAGCAAACCCAATAACCTAGATTACAACTCAAATGATTAAGCCTCTGTTTTGATGGTCCAAGAATAAAGGATTGGGCTATATTATAAAGGTGCGGAGCCAACTTATATGGTTTTGAATGTAGTCAAAACTCAAAAAATATAGTTCCTACCTTACATGTTGAATCTATGCCTATCATATGCCTATTTGAGACATAAGAGCGCCCGATCTTAAGTTTTAAAGTGTATGTCAATGTGGTTCAAGAACGTCTGAAATCGACAATTAAACCCAAAAATCGGATATTAATTAAGTTCAATAACTTTCCACTTAAGCCCCTTAAAGTTTAGCTATAATTTTCTTTTAGAAGTTAAAATTTAGCTAAAAATCAATTTTCTTTTGATTTGAATTTCCTGACGTATTTTTTTCAAAAACCTACATGTCCAACATCTAAAGTATTTACTAAGTCTTGCCTATTATTCTCAAAAAAAAAAAAAAAAAAGTCTTACCTGTAATATATTTGAAATAGCTAATGGTCGTACGTACACATATATTAATTAATGTAATAGAATATATTACTGTAGCCAGGGACTTAAATATTGTTCTTGAACATGGCTTGGGAATTAAACTAATTATTTGGGTTTTATTTCACAAATCAATGATTGACAAACGTGATCAACACAACTCTTAATTTGATATTTTGGCAACTATTTGACAGCTTTTAAATCCAAGGTTTCATTGAGATATGCCAAAACGTGGATGCCTCTCTAATTTGTAGCATCATATCACTTGAAACGAATTATATATAAGAGCCTCAAGCATTGCATCTAAAGCATACAAAAACCAATAACAATAATCTAGCTTTTCCATATCAAACATTGATAGAAAGGTATAACATGGCTTCAAAAACAGCTCTCCCTCTTTGTCGTCAACATTGTTTTCTTTGCCTTAATCAGCTCTGCTCCTCGTGTCCAGTCTCATAGCTCAGATCACAAGTCATCCTGCTCGGGAAAAACTCCTAGTCCGAGTCCGAGTAAATCTCACTCCAATTCCAGTAGTAATACTCCCAGCTCTACTAACACCAAGTGCTCGATGGATATGGTTAGGTTGGGTGTTTGCGTTAACGTCCTAAATGGTCTGGTCAACGCCACAATCGGAAACCCTCCAACACAACCATGTTGTTCCGTTATTAAAGGACTTCTCGATCTCGAAGCAGCCGCTTGTATTTGCTTGTCCATTAAAGCCAGCCTTTTATATAACATCGTCAACGTGGATATCCCTCTTAAGATCAACTTGATGCTTGATAGGTGTGGACATAAGAATGTCACTCGCTTCGATTGTGTTTGATCGATCATCATTTCCTTCTCCGGGCAACCTTAATTTGTGTGTCAATCGCCTTCATATTTATTAACTAATATTCCATTTTAATTTCATTATGTATTTCTTTTGATTGTTTGAATTAATTTATTAATTTATTCTTCTTTTCCTTATATATATGAACGCATGTAATGTCATGCAGCTGAAAACATTATATATATGTAATGTGATGGGTCTGATCTTTTCCAATTTGGATTCCCAAATTTAAAATATAATTTCATGTTCTCCTTTTTAAAATGCATAAATGCCATATATATATATATATACCTTCAACATCGTAATATAAAAATAGAGCCTTATTTATGGACGTCCTAGCTAGTGACCAAATATAAAAATAGAGCCTTATGTATGAACGTCCTATAGCTGGTGACCAAATGATTTTTTTATAAAAATATTTTATTTCATTTCATTAATAAAAAAAATACAGCAGAGATCGAAAGAAAATAAGAGTTCCTTTCTTGATAGAAGTATTAATTTCAAGAACTTGATCATTATTTTTGTTCCTTTTTTCGTTGTGGAAATCCTAGAAGGAAGATCAGAATTCGGTACTGGTCCATCTAAGGGAGGTTTTTATCGAATGGACCGTAAGTATTTGTTCGTGTAGTTCAAGTTTCATCGATTGAGTCACGGTCCAAAAATCAGTCTCGTTGTGATCGGTGTGTCTCAATCTTCTCAAGTGAGATCAAAATCAATCTATTTATTATTTCCGATTTTATCATTATTAAATTATTAAATAATTTATCAATTCACTTAAGAAGTCATTATAATTTTTTTACAATTTAAACTCTACCAACACGGAATAATATCTATTTGAGAAAGGATGAAAAGATTATACAACAAATGAAGAATAACAAAAGAAGTTCGAAAGTCTTCACGCGCTTCCTCGAGTCGCTTAATCTATGCACTGCAAGAAAAATTGAATAGTATTTGGATGAGTGACAACGCACTCGGTAAGTACCAAATACAAAATATAATAATATAAAGATAGACTAATAAATTATACACCCAAAGAAATTTCGAAATCGATTAAAGATTTCCAAAACTCGCTTTCTTTCCCAAACAACGTGAATATATTTATATATATTTTTATTCTTCAAAACCCCATCTCGACACTCACCAAACCAAAACCAAATAAATTTAAAGGATTCACAAAATCGAAACACGACCATCAACATCTAAATGAACCGACACCCTTACCAAATCCAACGAAAACTCCGACATTTAATCCGGTCGGTCGGACGGCACGTGGTCCCTAGATCGTGTCTAGGTACAATCGTAACGACGAGTATCCGCGTCTTTTGGCTCAGGTAGCACCAAGCAAAACCCTCGACCTCACCACGGGCTCCGTTACGCAATAAGTCGTCTGTCCTCAATGACAACGACGACAAGTCACTCTACCCTCAATGATAGACAGGTGACGGGACCCAACAATAGATAGTCTCATATAATCGGTCTATGGCCATAACCTACACATGTGCTTGAAAATCAAATCACAATCACAAACTCAATTCCCCAATCCATTTCACAACCCAATTCCTACACCAATTTCCCCATACCAACTCACAACTCTATATTTCAAACCAATTTTAAAATATATATATAATCACTGATCAAACCAATTGACAACAATACATTTTATCAAACCAATTTTCCGAATGCATTATTCCCAAAATATATAAATATATATGTTTATATATTTATAAGTACTAGCCAAGGACCTACCCAATTCTCATAAAACCAACCCATGACTCCCATATATCAAATCAATTGACACTAACAATTTATATCAAACCCGTTTCTCAAACACATTATTTTCAGAAATATATATATATATATTTATAAGTACCAACTAAGGACCTACGGTTTATTAGTAAACCGTTATATTAGTATATCTTGTAGTCGATACTTACCTTCTCCGCGACGCAACTCTTATGTCAAAGAACACCTCGATCGCACGCTACTACTCGATTGCTTAACCTCACTTTCCAATCCGATCTACATCACCTAAAACATTAATATTATTATAAAAATTCCGATAATTAATATCGGCTTATGAATGTATATGAAATGTCATGAATACATGAATTATATTCTAATGTCGTTTCCAATATACGACAAATCAATATATCAATAATATATTATCATATAACTTTTCCAAAATTAAGTTTATAATTATCGGATGTATAGTTTAACTTTCCATACTACATTATAATCTTCTCAAAATACAATATAACATTTTCGGAACACATTTTTAAAACTATACAATTCCAATTTATACATGTATATGTTATGAAATTCAATTAATAACCCAATTAAAACTATGTAAAACCCAATTAACCTAATATTCAAGAAAAACTTGCCAATCAGATTATAGTCCAAATTATTCAAGCTATCTAAATGGTTAAATATACAAATGATTGCGTAATTCATAACATATGAAATATTCATATTCCATGATCAATTAAGCTTAATTCTAACAAGATATTCAAATATTTATCAAGATTATAGATTTTAATTAAGCTAATTAAAGCTTAATCATATCCTCCTCTTTTCCTACTCAATCGATCTGTTCTATTTCAAAAACATCCCTATATTTTAATTAATCAATTACATATATTTTCAAGTTAGATATATTACAATTCAGTCCTTATATCTATTCACTTTTTTTTTAATATAAAGTTATTTCATATCATAATATCGTTTTAATTAATCATACGTTTAACTATATAATACGATATGATGACTTCACATATAAAATTGGTTAAATTTCTACCGTCTAATTAATTAATAATCGAGATGTAATAAATTGACTATGCTAACTAGGTTTCTAGCATTTTCTCATAAAAACACACTTTATCTATCTTCTTGTCGGAGAAAAACGAAAGAAGGGAAGAGCTGCTTCAAGAGACAACAAGAAACATAGACATTCAAGTGAAATAGATTACGACTATGAAGACGATACCGATCTAACATTTTGAATCAACCTGAATGACGAGCAACTCTTCCGTACAAAACTTTTCTACAACTGCATTCTTTTATTTAACCTCTTTTAACACAAGCGTATTGAAAATTTGGTGTAAAGGGTGATTTATTTTTCTAAGTATAAATGACACATCTTCATACATTCGTCACCTATAGAATTTTAATTTTTTCTGTTTCAAAGTTTTTTCCACTATATTCTAATATTTTAATGAGCACTAAATTTTAAATTTATTAATAATTAAAGTGAAAACGGTAGGAGCCAAGCTTTTGATGGAAGAACCGAAAACTCCTGACTATGAGAGGTAGACAGACAAGCAACCAACAAAAATTGCAGACTACAATACAAAATATGCAAGAAAACTAAATACTAGAACTAATGATTCATTAAACGAAATTATAACCATATCCATTCATATTTCGATTTGATTTTGACTACACTAAAACTTAATGTTGGTATCTAAAGTGTTTGGGACCTAGAAAACTAAATTTGAGTGATCGAAATCTAAGGTTCACTCAATACCAATACAACCGGAATTTTGAAACTGATAAAAAGGAGTAATGGAATCTTAAAATTTCTTCATTCCATTCTAAATAGTAAAGAGACGATTACAAAGTTTTTATATAGACGTCCAAAACAAAACCTAGCCGACATGAAATTACAGAAATATAATTACAAGCTGGATATTACAAAACTAGAAAATGCAAAAGTGAAAACAGGAAATGGTATTTTGCACGATCTCTTTTCGTCGAATCTTCTCACAATCTTTGCTTGCTTTTCACTTCAAGGTAATCCACAATGCATTTACGAGCTGGTAACACTCTAAAACTATCAAAAATTACGACTGAATCATCGTCTTCTCCAACTCGACAAAGACACCATTTTTGTTGACTTTTTGACTTGACCTTCATTCTAAACTTGATCAAGAGTACATCAACATCCAAACTCCTTCATTACTCTACTACTAACTTGACTGAAGCTTTACTTAACTAAAACAACTTTCTAATTTGAATTTGATCGAAACTTGATGAACACGAAAAAACAGAGCATGGACCCACTAATGTCATCTTCACCAAGGCTTTAGAACTTCAAGTTAAACATTCAGACAACTTCAATGACTTGTCCTTAACGATTTTAGATCAACGAATTCAACTGCAACAACCTAGAATGAAAACGCCCAATTCTAGTTCTTCAAGACACAACTCGATCACACATTGTGAAATACAGACCATGTCGGACTAAATTGAACTTGCAGACTACTTCATAATGACTAAACGAAGCTACCCAATTCACTAATTTAATCTAATCTTATTCAAATTACTTGAAATTGAAATTCAAAGCATGAACAATAACATAGAACCTAATAGAGAAGAGGGATTTTTGATAGAGTGAACCTTAGGTCAATTGACCTATTTGTCGTTGATCACGACGATTCTTCGAATCACGTTCGACGGTCTTTCTGACCTCCGCCAATTTGAACTCCGGCCGTGAAAAGTGATCTTCGTTTTCTGCAATAGCCCTTGACGTTCCCAGAATGTACACCAAGATCCTTCGATTTGATGTCGATGTGTATTGGCATCCTTGTTGCAAAATTCAACATTTTTTCTTCTATCGACTGTTCCAATGCCCAGTTTTACTGCTTCACCACTTCCACAAGTTTCATTAACATCTTCATAATCAACTTTTCGATCACCAATGTTGAGACATACTTCCTTCTTTCATCTTTCTTTCTTCTTCAAGCTTGCTTTCTTCTTCTTCAAGTTGTCATTATTGCTGGTTTTCCTCTTCTTAACTTCAGCTGCATTATTCATTTCTTCCATGGTCTCGCGCTTCTGAGACAATTTTAACCAACAATTTTTACTTATCCTACATGCTAATTATATACAATATATATTCCGCCAGAGAGTCCGATCTTAAATTCTAAAGTGTTTGTCAATATTGGTTCAATAATATTTGAAATCGGCAATTAAACCCAAAAATCGGAATGTTAATTAAGTTCAATAATATTCTACTTAAATACCTAAAGTTCAGCTATGATTTTATTTTGAATTGAATTTTTAGATGTAATTTTTTCAAAAACCTACATGACCAACATCTAAAAGCCCCTTCACCAAAGTCTTTGTCCTATAAAATATTTGAAATAGCTTATGGTGTACATGACACATATATTAATTAATGTAATGAATATATTATTGTAGCCAGGGACTTAAATATTGTTCTTGAACATGGCTGGAGAATTAATTTAATTATTTGGGTTTTATTTCACAAATCAATGATCGGCAAACGTGATGAACATAACTCTTAATTTGATATCTTGGCAATTATTTGACTGCATTTTAAATCCAAGATTTCATTGAGATATGCCAAAACGTGGATGCCTCTCCTAATTTGTAGGATCATATCCCTTGAAACGAATTGTATATAAGAGCCTCAAGCATTGCATCTAAAGCATACAAAAACCAATAACAATAATCTAGCTTTTCCATATCAAACATTGATAGAAAGGTATAGCATGGCATCAAAAACAGCTCTCCTCTTTGTCCTCAACATTGTTTTCTTTGCCCTAATCACCTCTGCTCCTCGTGTCCAGTCTCATAGCTCAGATGATAAGTCATCCTGCTCGGAAAAAACTCCTAGTCCGAGTCTAGTAAATCTCACTCCAATTCCAGTAGTAATACTCCCAGCTCTACTAACACCAAGTGCTCAGTGGATATGGTTAGG
>JANIEQ010000273.1:0-15398 GCA_024708375.1 Oxalis stricta | reverse complement strand
TATATTCATGGGTCCATGCAATCTTCTCTAATTTAGTAGAACATGATCTTCTTCTTCTTCTTTTCAAAAAAAAAAAATTTTCGACTTCTTCGTTTGTTTGTTTTTCTTTCAGTTTTTTGCTTTCTTCGGTCTGATCATTTGCCATGATCGAGATACTCTACTGCTATAAATTTGAAACTACTGTAATTAAGCATAAAGAGAGTATATGTGTATATATGTATAGTACATTTGTAATAAGATATTACATACTTGTTCTTGCTTGGCTCTTGAATACGACAGGAAACCAAAAACCAATTAAATTCTGTCAGAAATAACTATTAAAGTCAAATAACAAGAGTTCAACGTTCACTACAATTTATTGGACCACATTAAACAAATTACATTTTCGTCTACTAATATTTTCTTCTATAAAATTCAAATATATATATATATATATTCTTCTATACATATATCTGTGTAAGTAAAACTATCTTATATGTTACGACAAATTCTCATTTTCATTGGGGTAGAGTTTTCGTCCTTGTATTACTGTTAATTTCATCTGTCCATATACTAGTATTTTGGTAATATCATTCCTTATATATTACTCTTATATTATTCTTTACTGTATCAATATTTTTTTGATATTTTATATATTTAAATTCACCTAAATAATAGATATATAAACCAATGAAAAATATTATCAATTAAATATATATATATTCATATTAATATTAATGAATCTGAAAAAAGTATGAACTAACAGTGAAGATAGTTCGTTACTTAGCCATTCTCCATAATAATCTGAGTCATATAAGGTGAATTCGGATTAAAACTAAAACAGATTACAATTTCACTTACATATTTCACATAATCAGAGGAAGATGCCATCAGATAATTAGGTACAACTAGGAAACAAATTTATTCCCATTTTTTTATTAATTAAAACATTGGAGAATCTGTTGATGAAGAATCAACCAAATGAAGGATGCTATTCCAATAATTCTTGCTTTTCTTCGTATGTACCTGTTACCACTATTCTGTTCCGATGACACGTCCCCTCCGTTTTCCGACAAGCTCCGATCCGACGCGTCATTATTATTTAGCAAAAGACTAGTGAATCCATCTTGATCCCCTCTTTCTGATGACGATTGCCACGTCATGAAGACTAGAAGTAATCAATGACGTCATCGAACTCTCATTAATGTTACTATTAACACTACTCTCTTTATAATTATACCCTTTCCGCGCCGGATTCTGCTCGTTTTCGTCCTTGACGATTCCATCCTGATCGGAATCGAGTTCAATCATGGCCGTTGAATTAGATCCTACGACGAGTTCATGGTGAAAGGAATGTTGTGGGCGTAGCAGCTTGGATTTCTCGAACGAGGCGAGCTTCGGCTTCGGAGACTGAGCGCTCTCCCATTGAGCCATATGGCTAACGTTGGCTGAGTTTTTGGACTCGCCGTCGACGAAAAGTAAAGCGTTGTTTTTAGGCTTGTGTGACAGGATCGATTCCCATTTTGGCTAATCTTTTCTTCAGATGCGTGTTCCAGAAGTTTTAATTTCATTATCAGTTCTTTTAGGTAAGTGAGTAGCTATGGCTGACCACCAGATCATCAATACAAATTACAAAGATAATAAAGAAAATGCTAATAAATGACATAATAGAGACAGAACATACAGAACCGAAAATTAATCATCAATGCATAACACGTACAAAAGTAATTTTAATGTTATTCATTAGATTCTCTTAGATTAATCCATCAGCAACTACGTACAGTAACAATGAATATCTTACAATAATTTTCATTTAAAAAAAAAAAATTGAAATATTCTGCGTTGTATGTAATTAATGATAAATTTCACATACTATAGTGAGATTACTCATCAATTATTGAAAATAATGTCAGACGTAGTGAATTTATGAGGAATGACATAGATGATCATAATTCAACATCTATAGGTCTAAAAGAAGAAAATGGAATCTCTGACTCTTGACTAGGCTAAGGGAGAGACCACCATAATTGCACTTTTGATTTTTAGAAAGAAAAAAAAATTAAAATTCAAGATTTTTTTTTTTTTATTTGATCATACTGAATTTTTAACAAACCCCTGATGAAATATTTTATGAAATTGAAAAGGTGGAAAATAAATTCAAGACCCTTTGAAGAAAAAGATCAAAACTTTAAAAAGTAATTATGATAATGCAAATTAATTAAGACAGAATTAATTAAATTTTTACCTGTTACCCAAAAGGGCATGGAGTTGAATGATGGTTTGCTCTTCTTGTAAACTAAATTTGCCTCTCTTAATATCAGGTCTGAGATAATTAGTCCATCTAAGTCTACAGCACTTTTACCACATCTCTGAAGACCTGTACATAATTCAAACATTAATTTAGATTCGAGGAATTACACTAAATCAAAAACTCTGCATGATAAATATTAAACACAAATGCTAAATTAACATTCCGAATTCAGGCTCTCGATAAACCATATTTTAAATAAGTAATATATGTAGAAGTATTTGATTTAAAAATCATGTATTAAAGGGAACTAAAATGTAGTTTTTCATTAAAAATCTGAATTCGAAACTAGCTAGTAGCATTAATTAGTGAAATGCAATATCTAAAGTATACAATTAAGATGTTTAATAATTCACCAGCTTTGGAGGGGAGAGCACGCCAACTTCCATGGCCATGTTCTTCAACGTAGGCTAAGAGATTTTGATCTTCTTCAGGAGTCCATGGACCTTTCTTCATCCCTACTTTCTCACAACATGGAGTTCGACCCATTATCTTCTTTTCTATTAATCTGCAAATTTTGACTTATCTTTTAGCTGGACATCCACTGAAGAGGGGACTAATATTAATGAACATACTATAGAGAGAAGAAGAAGATTTGTATTTGTAAATGAAGAGAGATGGGCTAAGGCGAAAGGTCAGAATATATATATTTACACATTTATTAAATGGGACAGTGATGAAATTAATTTCATCAAGAGAATAATAATGCCTACTCTCTGTATATTATGTTAAATAACGTTTGGGATCGTAATAGGGAAAGGAATTTTGCATGATCGAGTCCGAGAGTCATGTCTCATAAATTGGCGTGGAGAGGTTCCATATGAGGATAGAATTCGACCTCTCTCGTCGGATCCACGACCCTTATACGGTGACCGATGGAGAGGTCCTTTCGGCATGGGTCTCTCGGTCTCTCTCTCTTTGACCATCTTGATTTACATTTAGGATAATATGGTCACTTTCGAATAACGCTAACGACTTCCTATAAATAGCTTTTGACGTGATATTTGTCAAGGATAGTAAGATAAGAGACCACCTAATTGTCCGCAACCCTAGCTCACTAGCTTGGTTCCGTATACTCTCTCTATCATAAAAGACATCACACACACGAGTACACACCCTTGACACCTCACGAGCTCCGAGACTAGTGTCCACGCCTAAAGCCTAATTTAGCTATCGGTCTTTAGGTGAACTTTGGTGGGACTGGTAGGACGTAGACGCTCAACCACTCTTTTCAAGATCTTTTCTCTCTTGGATCCAAGACGACTACAACCGTAAAAACGTGCGCTCTCCACTCTTATACACTTTCCATCCGTGGACCGAAATAGGTTGGATTGGATTGGAGATTACATACTATGATAAGTTTAGTCGTCATGAAGTCGTTTCAGATCCGCGTTAATTGGTTTATGATTTTAGTATCTATATATCAAATTGGGATTAGGTCTATGACAAATCTAGCTAATCCGATACGCATAATTAAGTATGCATGTATTTACTTTTTTATTTCACTTAAAGCCATTTTTATATTTTTTCCGTGAAAATGGATTTATTACATATTCATTATGTAGATGAAATATATATTTTATGTTATCTTCTGTTCTGTATAATACTCTTTAGGGCAACAATATATATCTATCTTCTGGAAGCTTTACCCAAAACTAAACAGTACTAAAACTAAGAGTACTTAGTAATTAATAATGGCCTTAAAATTGTCAATCATGATTAATATTTAATAATGTTAAGAGTCTCCATTGAAATCTTTCATCGTCGTCATTAATAAGAACCGTCCTATATATGCTTTTGTAATTAGCGGTGAGCGGTCCCAGTCACACGAATAGTAATCGCTCCAATCACTGCTTACGTGTTTTCAGTAATGAAATTTTTTTGATTTATTTTAAATATCTTTTTATGAAATCAATAAATATTTGAGTTGTTTTTTTCGATCTTACTCTTTGCATTTATTTTAATAAATATTTTATTTTGAATAAATATTTATTATATTTGAATAATAAATAATTGAACAGACATGTAATTTTTTCTATCATTAATCATTTTTTAAGATTCACAATTTTCATTACAAGATACTTAAAATGTGCAGGAAGTATCTTATAAAATCGGTTTAAGTGTTGCTTGAAGGACTAATGCGTGACCATATTAGTTAACTCATGAAGTGATGAGTATATGATCCAACTTCCTAATTAGCACTTTAATACCACATTTTAATATTGGGACTGCATCGAAATTCAATGAATAATTCGATTTATTTGTATTAAATGGTGGTCCTGAGCTTAGGTAATTAATTGTGTCCAATATAGAGAGTTAGGAAGAGGAGGCTAGCTAGAATAATATCGAGGTTAATTGCCTTTTACTATACGTAACGAATTAAGCACATAGTACGATACGAATACTTATGATTGGTTATATATATAACCATAATGTTTTTTTTTTATTTATTTTGAAATTCATATAACCATAATGTTGCATGTACTACATTATGAGATAGTATGAAATACTTTGATAAACCAAAGATAAGTTCCTTAATTAGGTCGTTAGATGATGTTCTTTTAATAAACTCGAGTAAAAATAAACTTACAGTAAAGATTTTTAAATTTTATCGTATAAATAAATAATGGATGTAATTGTATGTAAGGAATTGGCCGGATGTATAAGGTGAAGACTCTATTAAGTTACCGTGCCGGGGAGGCAAACAACGATGGTGAAATATTGTGGAGGAAGAAAAGTTAAACTGTAAAAATTGTTAGTTTATATAAGCAATGGTGAATCGATAAGAGCATGCAAGACATATTTAATAAGGTGGGTTCCCATAGGGTTTGTGGTGGAGGGTATCTTTCATTAATATTTGGGAGCATTAACTATATAGAAGGAAAAATCAATGAATTAATAGGCCCCACCCCCAAGTGGTAACAAATAGAGAAGACGACTTCATTCATCCACTATATATGTCTGTAGAGAAACGTAAATGTCAAGTTATATTACAGAATGTTTTTCGATAAAGAAAAATCGTAATTAGAGGATCGAAAAGAAATACTAACTTCCCTTAATTTCACAAGTTGAATATTGTTGCAATAATTCATCAAATTTGGCCCAATAATTTGGTCAACCAAAGACCCCTCTACACTACACATGCCCAAAGTCTATGCCTAATTTACTTTTTGATAATTATTCAGATTAATTTCATTTTTGTTTTTTTAAATAAAAGAGACATGTTTATTAATTAATTAAATTTATTAGTAGCCGTTAAGTCAAATTGGGTCAATTATCGATAATTTTTCAATTAAAATGTAGTCCTCAAAAATATAAAATTCACGGATATTATCAAGCATTCGTCTACACTAAAACTTTCGCAGAGCCGGAAGAATTTCTTCTTTTTTTTTTTAAGTAATCTAGGACGGTAAGCATCTGAACCAATAAGAGAAATACCTAATATAAATCGTAGAAAAGATAACTTTGAGTTATAATTTATCAAATCAATGAGCCAATTTCTCGTCCACATTTGTTTAACCAAATTAAAGCTCATTTACAATATTTTTTTCTTTCCAATGTGTTTAGTGGACTCTTGTTTATCTCATCATCTGGGCTTAAAATGGATATTTTGTATGATTACAGTGTGAAAATTCAACCAGTGCAAATTTACAATACCTGTCCTATCGGTTCTAATCGAGTTAATATCCTGAACCCAAACAACGCGAAAAAGAGGGTATGATACTTGGGAGCTCCATCCCAAACTCAAACTATTAGTATGTATATATATGTATGATGTTTTGAAGTTGGATACCTCTAATTTTCTCAAACAAATTTCATTTAGTTAAATTTGTACAAAAGTTCAGTTCATTTCGTCAATCGAGAGCTCAAGTTCAACCTATAAGTTTGTTTTGATTATAATTTCCAAAAGAGTTATAATTTGGGGCACGATACCTCTAAAAATTGAGTGACAAGTTGAAATTGAAGAGTGGGTAGTTGTCATGGACTCATGGCCACGGTTTAATGGCAACGGTCAAATTGAGATTTTTGGATTTTTGATTGTAATTCGAGTCTGTCATTTTATGTCTAGTTTGTGTCATTCGATTTACTTGTCCAAACAGAATTGATTAGTTTTGTTAAATTGAGTTAGCTATTCAACAAAATACATCATATTTCCCTCCCGAATAGTTCTCTCTCTGATCCATTTCTCTTTCTTTAACGATTACTCAACTTCTTTCGTAAGAATTCTCATTCTTTTTTCCTTTTTAGTCCATTCTCCAACGTATCTGGTTCGAATTAGATTTTAATATTTTTTATCCATAATTTAATGTAATGGATGAACTATTTGACAAAGATTTATCTGTGGTGTGTTTCGAGATTAGCAAGAATGAATAACATGAACATCTACTAGCAACTAGGAAATATGTAAAATTTTGGTGAGTTGAATTACTTAAACTATTTAGTCTCATGAGTTTTTTTAGAGTTGCATGAAAAAATGACTTTGCAGAACCCATATGATAGAGTTGCAAGTTGTACGAAAAATGTCGATCGATGTGGTTAGATTATTGAATAATGAACTGTGATACAATTTTGAAAGGTCATCGAATTTTTCAAAGATTAACTAAGTATAGTGGTGTATATGTACTAATTCACAACTTGTTGAATGGTCAACGTGCGATATGTCTAATACATATAATTTGTTTTTGGAGTTTCTTAAGATTTTTTTTATTTAATGTATTATATAATTTTAGTTCTATAAAGTATTACATAAAAAAATTTAGATTTTTTGGTAATGATTATACCACCATCGAGTCGGCTACATATGTTCAAAGCATTCAAAACTACGATCATATGTGCGGTGAAATATCGTGTCATCAATGGGCAGGGTGCTCGCCTCGAAGCCCCCGATCTTGTTCGGGGAACTAGCGCGACTTGCCTCGTGAAGGTGCTATTCGGATCAATGAATGTCCATACCTACGAGGATTGAGTCACGTCTCATAGACCTCGATTCCGGACCTCTAATCTGCCAAATCGATCATTTGATTCGATTTTCTACGGTCTCAAATTTCGGAAGATCTGAATGTCACACTCGCACATCATTTTCCGTCCATCCCACAACCGTTGAAGCGAGAGGTAACATGAAGGAAGTTTCCACAAGCTCAAGTGGTGAAAAACAATCAATCACACACATACAAAAGAAAAAATATGAAATAGGGTGAAGTATTTAAAACCACTTAATATACTATCTTTCCCATTTATGTCCAAAATTAATTAAACATCCCTAATTTAACAAAATAATATATTATAACCCCTTTCTATACAAACCCAGTTAAAATTAATCGTTGATAGTGTGGAAAAGTCGATGATACCCCCTTCTTTTACTTTTTATTTGGTTTCAAATCCAAACAAGCATCTTTATCACCGAAACACATTTCCTTACACAAAATCCTTCATTTTTAATACAACTTCTTTCGGCATAGGACCCAAGTGCCCAATAGCAATACTCTTTCTATAGACTCTATGTGAGTGTATATCATTCATTGTTGACACAACGTAATTGCCACAAAATATTATGGACAGAAAAAATTTCAAAAGATTTGATGTTAATTTATTTCTTTAACTAAAATCGCACTAATCTAATTGATTATCGATATCAAGGTTGTCGAAACTCGTAGAATCTTGACACGACACGAGAGATCGATTTAGAAACTTAATATGTAGGTTTAGCACCGAACATAAGTTCCTACTTCAAGTAAAAATTATTTTTTTTATATGTATATATATTTTGAAAAGTTATGTATAATAGTGTAATCCAACATTATACTTCAAATAAAATATATTATGATATGTAATCAAAGTCTATTAATGTCATGTTATAATAGCAAATATGCACTGTTATAAGTTGATAAAATGAAATAATCACTATATTTTTAAGCCCACAAAAAAAGTAGTTCAAGAATAGGTCCGTGAAAAAAATAATTATAGTAAAATAAGTGAGAAGCATCATCGTTTTAACAGAAAAATAAAAAAATAAAAGATAATGTAGGAACGGGCCGGCTCTAGTTCCCTCACTTGATCCCATGAGTCGACACTAGTTCCTACTCGATCCTAATTTTATCATGCCTCAACTTAAGAATTGGGACACATACTTTCATTTCAGAAATATAAGATCGTACGATCCTATGACATGAAACTCGATCATGATTCATGACAACCATAATATTTGATAAATAAACCCAACACAATGGAAACAAACGCCCCCAAAATTCAAATAATTCTATGGTTACTCGGCCACTGGCTTCAAATTTCAAAAAGTTTGCACTTTCATTAATCCTTAAAAGTTCAATATATTAAGTATGAAATTGGAAATTTCATTAGAACTTTTAACTCTGGACTTCTACAAGTTGGCAACTGTGTTGACGAGAAGAGTTTGTGGATTACTCAACTTAATAGTTAACATTTTATTCTTTTCTTTTTTTTCTCGATCGAAAAGGTTCTTTCTGTTCATTCATTTTTACATTTTAGCTTTTTAATCTTTTATTAATGGCGTAGATTTTTAAAATACAATAAATTTGTCCACAAGCGTAGAATGGAAATCTATTTACAAAATCCGAATAAAACATGTAAAAATATGAGGGTATTTTAATAATTTTGTCAAGAAGTACAAGCTGACATAAGTAGAAACTAACAGTCAACGGGCAGTCAATAACCTGAGCTTGTCACTTTGTTTGGCCTCGCATTGTTCTTGTACTTCCTGTCTCTTGGACTCTAGAAATACGGATCTTTCTCTCGTCAGCTGCCAATTCTTTACGTTTTAACGAATATTCAATTTACGTCTTTAATTAATTGTCATATTTTTTATATAAAATAAATTTTCATGTTTTAATAATAAAACGATAACTTAATTAATATTCCACAGGAAAAATAAATAAAATGATTGTACATAGTTAAAAAGCTACACACGTGTTTTTAGATTTTTTTTAATGTTAACCATTTGAATTCATTCAATATGATATAATTGGTCTTCTCCATTGTTTGTAGAGTTAGCTAGGGATCACCTTTTTTTATTTAAAGTATTTTATAATTTTATTAGTATAAAGTATTAAATATAAATTTTGGTTTTTTGGGTAAAGTCTTAAACATAATTCATATAAATTTGTAATTTTGAGGCAAAAAATAAATAAAAATTCATTGACTACATATATATTTTGTATCATTTTTTGGGCTCTAAGCAACTGTCTTTCTTGACTAAGGATCAAGCCGTGACTGATTCGAGCACAATCCTTAATAACAAAGCTTGTGAATGTATTATATAGAATTTCAGCTTGAACACAAGAAATGCTTGAAAAACATTGATTAATATAATACATAACGATTTGTTAATATCTCAACTATGAGTACATATGTAAATAACAACACGAATATAGAACAAATCAGACCAAATTAAGAAGGGCACACACTCTAGAGAAATAAAATAATAGCTAGGTAGTATCGACGATGACTTTAACGTCAGAGAAAGGGCTACGCCAGACAATAAGATGAGCAATATGAAGATGAGGATCGCGATAAATGATCCGATGAGAGATCCTGAAACCTCTCGCAGAAGTTGTTGAATTGTTGACAGATTGCAAACCAATTAGTTCTTCGTATTTCCCTTGTGTGCCAAGTAAACGATTGCCGCTGCTGCTGAAGATGCCGATGTCAGGAAAGCTAAACTTGCCTGCATGCATACATTTCCTACTAATTAGTAACTTAGACAGGAAAATTAATTTCTATAGCCATTAGGAATTTATGCAAACGCGCATTTGTCGCTCATGTGATTGCCATATATCTCAATCGAATTCGGGATGTCTAACATAACTCTTGAAATGATATTAGCAATTACGACACTTAATGTACTAATTACCGTGTCTAGGATTAGTAAGATAACTCTGCTATTTTGCGCCTTGCTTCCGGATGATGTTGACAACGGAAAGAGGTAAAGATAGTATGAGGTAACCGCTCACAACACTCATTTGCAACGACTGAAAAACCTGTTCAATCAATCACATGTCGAGTGTAAATTAACAATGATGCAAACTTTTTGTTTAAAGAAATAAGATTAGATTAAAGAACTTACGTAGAAGTTGGTAGATCGTCAAACTCAGCTCTGAATCGAACGAATTGAGTGAAGAAAGGGAGAGTTTCATTGGTAGTAGCCATGGAAATGGCACTTGCAAGAGTACCAATCAATGCAACAACTCTTAAAATGAAGTCCAATATTGAAACTCCTCTATTCATTCCTCCTGCTGAAACATTCTTGGCTTCAATAATCTCAATTGGTCCTGACTTCATCTTAATTTATATGGAGAGATTCTTAATGAAACAAATCTGACTTTGAATTGAATTGCTTGATTAATTGAATGTATTTGAAGAGACTCAAGGCTAACGAGGTCTATATATACACATGCATGCATGTTCATGCAAATTAATTATAATTATCATCATAGACATAGTTGTTTTATAATTGGTTTAGGTAATGTGCAACTAATAAGATGATGTCCGTACCGAATAAATCTATTACCTCACCTGCTTTACTAAATTTGTTTATGATGATGACCTCGCTTCCTTCAAATTAGGGCTCCAGAATTTTATTTTTTGAAGTTAAGATGTGGTTTCACTCAATATCGCAAAGAGCTACAATATGAAGAGTAGAGGGGTAAATGTCCTTTCAAGTTTCGTTTCATATTAGCTAATCGAGTGTGAAAGACGATTACCCTCTCTCGTTAGTAAATGAGAAAGTGCACCTTACAAAAGTTGGAATTAAATTCCTAATAGAGTATAGGGCTCCAGAATTGAAGGAAGATTAAAAAATGCCCTTATTCAAAAAATAAAAAAAAAAAAAAATTGGGAATTTGTGAACATGGGGCAGTTACACTTGATAACAATAATTAAATTGTATAGCTAGGTTGAGTTGGTTCTTGATTGGTGATTCATAATTGAACAAATCCACTTTCATTCTTTCCTCTCAACATCTACAAAAAAGGATAGATCCTGTAAACTATTTCCTTCCTTTTCCGGCAACAACCACTTACGCGTCTACCCATTACAAATTCATGAATATTTTAGATTAGCTTGATTACAATAACTAATACTACAGTTTAAGATTGGATGTTTAAACTTGCTGTGATTTGAATCTGACTAAACCCATATTGTTTGTAGTTTCCAATTATGAAATGGGATTCAATAAGATTAACAATGCTATAATCTAGACTGCACCAAAGATGCCATAATGCATTTTAATAGTATATTATCGTACATGGTCAGAAAAATATTTTGTACTCTACGTCCCAACAACAGTAATAATATACAAATGAATATTCTAACCGAGTTAAGCCTTTGGAATCCTTCCGTAAAGTAAATCCACTTCCAGAAAGAAGACTTGACAGAAACCCCTGGCTGCTTTTGTTGTCCTTTTCGCTTAACTTGCTGATGAGAGACCAGTGTGACTCAAAATCTGGCTTATAACCACTTTGTTGCATCTTTTGCATGACCTCTGATGCTTTCCTCAGATTATTCTCAAATCGGAGTATTCATCGATTACAGAGGAATACATTTCCCTCCTAGGAATTTCGCCTAACTCAACCATGCAATGCAAAAGCCTTTCAGCTTCAGACGTCATCCCTTCCTCACATAATCTATGCACCAGAATTTCCCATGTTTTGATGCGTGGCTTAAGCTGCCTGTCCAACATCTCAGAATGGAAATCCATGGCTTCTTCCAATCTATTACAAGCACATAAGCTAGAAATTATAGAATCGTAACTGGTAGAATTCGGAACGTTACCCTTTCTCAACATTATATTCATCATATCGATAGCCTTGCTCAGCTGTCTACCTCCGTAACCACTAAACTGTTTGATAAGATTATCATAATTCACAGAGTCTGGAACTAGACCTTTATTAGTTATCTGATCCAAAATGCCTCTGCTTCTAGAAGCTTACTTGAATGCAAGAAGGCACTCGACAATGGTATTTTGCACGGTCGAATCCATGAACCCCATCCCCTTTCTTCCATTTCTTGGCTCAATTCCAAAGCTCTTTCAAGCTCCCCAGTCTCACAGAAGCCGCTTATAACTTCCCTCAAGCTACGATTGCTTGGCCGAAGTCCATTGGAAATCATTGTCAACAAATAGTTCATAGAGACGGAAACTTGTTTACATTGAGAAAAGCCATATACAACATAATCATAAGTCTTTCCATCGGGAACCAATCCCCTTATTCTCCATCTCAAGTAACAGTTTATTCACAAATAAGCAATCTCCCTGCTATGAAAGAATGGAAAAATAGAATGTTATAAATAATGAGGCTATGAGACCCAATCTGTCCTCCAAGCATAAACTCTTTCAGGTTTAGCACAATAGCCAGCCGATTCTCTGCACACATCAACTTGACAAAACTTCGATAGCTTGAAATTGAGAGGCCTATATTTTTCCTTATCATGGAACCAAATATTTCATAGACTTTACTCCCAGGTTTTAGCTTTGCAATGCCCTTGAAGCAGGATATTGTATATTTCAGCATCAATATAAGATCCTCTTCAACATGTCACTAAATAAAGAATCTGCTTCTTCAAGCTTCTCCATCATACAAAACCCTTTTATCAAAGCGCCATCTACAGAAAAGGAAGATGTTGGATTGCGCTAACAGAATTTCTCTCAACACAATGGCATCTTTCAACTTATCAGCTATACACATTCGAGGAATCTACATTATCATAACATCCATGCTGGGTATGAATTCTCTTGGCCAACATCATGTCAAGTACTTTAAAGGCTACAGAGAACTGTTTCTCCGAACAAAAATCCTCTAAGAACATTGCTAAAAGTCAAGTCATCCAAGACATAGCCTCGTGACAAAAGTTCTTCAACCATTACAAGTGAAATTCGTGCATAACCTGTAAGGCAAAACGTTTCAATGAAGAGATCACATAATTCTAACCTTGAGTCAGGGTAGGATATCAGCATACTTTTCAGAAGGACCAAGGCTTCCCTCAACATTTGCTTACGGGAAAGGCATTTCACCAGAGTTAGCGCATTTTCCAAACCAAGTAACCAGTTGGTTCTTTTCAAGCAATATCCCAGCAATTACGCAGGTCCGTAAAGTTTGGCACCTTGGACATAATCCCCACTATTCAATCAGTATTTGCCTCATTCTAAGCTTTTAAACCCTTGCGAATCATTTCATCTAATATGGGCCCTTCCTTTTATGTGTCAGCCCTCTCCTGCTATATGTTTTTTACAAGTAAATTGGAGGCTTTCTTCATGGAAGCTGACCAGCCAACTTTGGCATTTTTCTAGAAGACCGGTAACTTCCTTGAGATTCAGACATGGGATTCGGCAAAGCCTTCTTCAATAATGCTGAAAAGACAGACAAGGAAGGTTCTTGACCCCACCGAACCATTTTATTTACCAGGTAAAAGTGCACTCGTTAAATTGCCAGAGTCACATTCCTTCTTGACATGATAAATTGAAATCAGGCGTCGTTAAATTACCAAGAACCTTGGACAATGTATATTCATATGCATCCAGGATCTAGTATCTAGATAGAGTCCATTCCCAAGATTATCATAACATTCAGTTTTGACAAAGCCGAACATCGTTGTCCCTTTTAAGTCTCACAGCTGATGGATTGAGACCTAGGAGTTTAAATGCCTCAGAAAGAGGATCCTCAACTGAAAACTGTTCAATTAAATTGCGACTAACCATCTCATTTACAATCATTTTGGATTCATCAAAACGCCTTGCTCTTGCAGTATCCTGCTAAAAGAGTTTTGAAAGTTGAAAAATCAGGGGAAATGCCCAGTTCCAGCATTTCATTCAGAATATCTCGGGCATGCTTCCACAGACCTTCCATAAACAAGCTGCTAATCAGAGCATTATAGGACTTAACATCAGGTTTCAGGCCCTTCGATAATATCTCCGACAGATAAAGAAAGGCCACTTTTAAATTCCTTTGACGACAACTCAAACCAATCAAGATCACAAATGTTGCTTCATCAGGCACAAAACCCAAATGTTGCAGTTCTTGCCTGAAAAGTTCTGCACTTTCGACACCAAAACTTCGTGATAGAGTATATATTATTTTATTGCCAGTCGTAATATTTGGTGCATGTTTCATTTCAATAAAGAAGCTCAGCAGATCATTAAAATCCTTCTTCTCACAATAATCACAGGCACTATTGTCAATCACTAAACTACTAGGCTCAAATCCAACAGCCATAATTTTTCTGATGAGAGTTCTTGCTTCCTGAATCTTTCCATCCATACAAAGAAGCTTGACTACATTCTCGATGTGCACTCTTCTCCAACCACTCAAATCCATCCCTATCGTTCACCAAATCCATACAAACTCGAAAAGCCAATTTACTTCTCTTCATTCTGGTCAGTAAATCAAGAAAAACGGAATAGCATGACAATGACGGAATTAACCTCTAGGCCGCTCTCATTCGATCAAACACGAAAACAGCCCTCTTTGTATCACCAGCACGAACATAGCCCTCAATCAAATCACTGGAAACATCTCCACTATCCATTGAAATTCCTTAATTTCCATTGCCAGGAGCAATAGCTCGACTTCCTAAAGCATCCCTGACTTTATTAAGCATGGAGGCCATGACCTCACATGACTTGGGAAAATGCTTAACCCATTCTTTTACCCATTAAAACCCCAATCCCCCTTCCCGCTCTAAACCCAACTTTTTCACTCTCAGATTGAAAACCCAGTAATATTTCAAGCACTGTTCAGGTTTCAACGACCACAAGTCTCCCACAACGACGAGCTATGTCAGGAATTACATCAGAGAGATCCAATAAAAGAATTTTGAGAGAAATTCTACCGACAGACTTGTCTTTTTGGGCATCGATCAAATGCGAACATCTGAAATAACAGATTCGGCAAAACCAGAGAAGTCGACAGAAGATAATTCAACTTGGGTTTCTTCGATTGGAGATTTGAATGTGACAGTGAAGATTTGGTGCGTGAAGTAATGGGGAACAGAGATAAGTGAGGATGAATAGAGAGGAACAAACCTGGTTGAGGCGGGGATTTTGGAGGAGACAGAGAAAAGAAGACGAAGCATGTGATTATGGAAA
>JANIEQ010000272.1:0-10064 GCA_024708375.1 Oxalis stricta | reverse complement strand
TTTTAGCCATCATCCTCATGCTCGTTTGGTTGTTCCATTATCAAGGAGGCATCGACTATACTTCCTATAATGCTAATCGCGTTTTCAATGTAATCAATTTTCATCTTACATACATTTTTTGCTTAATGACATCTCTAATTCTTATGATTAACCAAATTGCGTCGATCTTATATTATTAATAATGTGGAATCTTGATATTTTTATTTTTTTTTTGGGCAGGTCCATCCACTTCTTATGTATTGTGGACTTATTTTCTTGTCTGGCCAAGGTATTTCATAATCGTTCCCTTCATTAATGGAAATATTTTTAGAGATTTGTTAATTTATCGATGATTGTTGACGATATTTATAATGTAGCGATGATGTACGTACAAGACGGTATGGGCACAGAGAAGAATGCAAAAGACAGTTCATATGATACTGAACTTGAGTGCTGTAATTCTTGGAATAGTCGGAATTTGTGCCGTTTTCAAGTTTCACAATATAAGAGAGTAGACGACATGACTAGCTTACATTCTTGATTGGTATTGGAACCATTTCCCTCTATTGCTTGCAGGTATACTAACATTTTCTAATCGGTTCACTGGTTCATCCAAATTTAAACCGGTCGGTTCAATTAGTATTGAGTCAATGGACCATAAAATGCCATCTAAGAATTGCATTACTGTTGAGTCGATCCTTTGACGTCCGTAGCAGAATACCTGGATAACATCTAGGCCAATAAGTCTTAGTTAAATTTCTGATCGAATCAGTTTTACATCATCTTGTTAATGTATTGAACCGAATTAGGCTTGATCTAGTTTTTTCACCTAAAACTATTAGAACTAATCCTTTTAATTTGTTCTTTTTTCGGTAGTGGTTATTCGGATTGGTAGTATACTTCTTCCCGGAGCTCCCAATGAGACGAGACTACGGATGATGCCATGGCACATATGCGGAGGACGAGCGCTGTTCTACATCGCCGTCGCGGCGGCGCTAACGGGAATAATGGAGCAAGCTACGTTCATTCATAGCGGACAACATGAATCTCGTTTGGTTAACTTCATTGGGATCTTCGTTCTTCTCTATTACGCCTTGCTGACCTCTCCGACTGCTTCCGTCTGCCACGTAACGTTTAATAAATATTCCTACAATAACTTTTTTTATTTACTTCTCTGGTTTGAACTAACTTGTTTATTTAAATTTTTCAATTTTTGTTGTTGTGTAATTAGTGAATTATTGATTGTTTTGAAAATAAAAATAAAAATTATCACAATGAATTTGGATTGTTTGTTTCATGCTAATAACATACATTTTCTTTGTAGCATGGTTGGACCGGCATGAAATTATAAAAAATTGTTTCGATATTTTTTCCATGAACTATAGTTATCGTATTATTGATTGAATGTATATCATAACTGTCTACATGTGGCGCACTTTCTATTCAACATTTTTCATTCCTACTAATTTTAGACATACCATCTGAACAATATTTTAAATATTTCGCGTGCAATACACGAGCCACATAAATAAATTTGTTGGTTCATACCATAATTTTTAATCGATCCTAATAAAATCTTAAGAGGATATTGTTCAGTTTTGACTTGTATCAGACCAGAATTGTCATCACTCACTATATCCAATCGCGAAGAAAGTTTTTGGAATCATATTTATGCAATTTCCTAGAAAGCGAACCGTTAGGATTTGCCGGCAGGACGGTTTTTAGTGAAATCCTAAGAGAGATTGTCCAATTTTCACATAGTGATTAGCCCAAACCAAAACTTTATTTTGTCTCTCGTCCAGGACCGTACATAGATTCTCTAATTATACACTAAGCTATAAGTAATTAAGCCTATAAATAACATTAAAACCCCGTACGATTTCTCTTAATTAAGCACAATTCGTGTATTATTAATTTCTAGGGATTGGGAATAGTGCAATGGCGAGGCCATTATCAGCAAATCAAAGGCAAAGCTACAAAGTTACAGCCACACACCAGTGACAATATTGGCTCATTTAATCTTCATTGCTATCCTAACACTAGTCCTTGTTTGGCTCCTACATTTCAGAGAAGGCTTATCTTTCAGTTCCGGCAATGCCTCCAAGATTTTCAATGTAATCCTACTTTTCTTTTCATGAACCGGACCAGTGGTTCGGTTCATTGCAATTCATTTAGAAAATGTTAATTTTCTCTTATTGACCGGTTCGAGATCGGTTTATCTTTTTCTAGAAAGCAAAATCACATATTAGACTTCTCAATAGGAACCAGCTAGGAGTGCCAATTCTAAAAATTGCTCCATCTTCGAGCTCAAAAATTCAAACCGGTTTATCTTTCTCGACCGAGCCGTGGTCACAAATTAAAGAACAATTTTAATTACCTTTGTGTTACTCCTCCTTATGATTTAATTATGAATTATACTCAACAATTATATATATTTTTTTGCAGCTTCATCCATTTTTTATGATTCTGGGGTTCATACTAATCACAGGCCAAGGCAAGAATTTTGTTAACAAAGTCTAAAGTTATGTTAAAATACTAGCATTAATGGAGATATTCTTAATTAATGTTGGGGTGTAATTTGATTTGATCAGCTATTATGGCCTACAAAACGGTGCCGGCTGACCGGAAAACGCAAAAAGGAGTACATCTGTTTTTGCATCTGATAGCTCTAGTATCAATAATTTTGGGGCTAGTTGCAATCCTAAAGTTCAAAAATCAAACCGGACTAGCAGGTTTCGTCAGTTTGCACTCCTGGCTTGGCATAATTACAATCTCCTTATTTTTCTCCAGGTAATGATCAACTTGATCAAATCTTTTTTTGTTAGACGATGGTAATTTCGTTTATTGTCGTAAAACGAACCAATATCAGGAATTAGTAATTATCTTGTTATTTTCACGATAAAAAAGTTATTGAATCCGATCATATACTAATACGATATTTGATAATGTGATTGACAGTGGCTGCTAGGTTTCTTCTCCTTCGTATTTCCCGGTACACATTCCTACGCAAGAGCGTCGTACAAGCCGTGGCACGTTTTTGGAGGCATGGTCATTTTTCTACTTGCAATTTGCACGGCGGAGACCGGTTTGCTCGAGAGATTTGCTTGGTTACTCTTAGGGTTAAATAAAGAAGGTCTTATTATCTAACTTCATCGGTTTATTGCTCTTTCTCTTCGCTGCCGTCGGGACTCACTGTTACTCTTCCTTCCGATTATTGAATCGGCTTTTACAATCAAAATACCCCTGAAATTTTGGTTTTAGTATGATTCTTTCGATTCACTTTTGTTTAAACGAGATTGTTTAGTTGAAGTTCATAGAAATAATGCACTCTATGTTATCCTAGACTGATATTAATAAAGTTATACGTCACGATTCAATTGACTCTTCCTATGAATATTTTCTTCAAAACTATCCATCATTTTATAGATGAGCATATAATTGTTCCTTTTTTTAATGCAAATATCTAAATTGTTCTTCCCTTCTAATAAAGTTCTTGGAAAATTAAACTTTAAACTAAGCTAGATACGATATATATTAGTTCAATTTAAAACATTGTCTAATCAAAGATAGTATTAGATAATGTATTAACTTTAATTAGTCACTCCCACAATCATTTTCCTTAATTATTACTTTTGTTCGGAACTAGCTCTTCAATCGCTTTCAAGCAAATTTTTAATGGACATATAGATCCCATCAAGCTCAAAAATTCAATAGAAAAACTCCCAGTCTCCCATTAATAATTAAATTCGAATAATACTGCTAATTTTTTCATAATTCAGCTTGTTCAAATATTAAATCATATCATAACCACCTCGAAACCAAATTCTTGGGGACCGCCACTATTATGGTAAGCAAATAACATAACATAAAACAACTTGGTGAAGTTCATTGGTGTCCCATTAACACAACTCTCCACTTATTATGTCTCTTTAATCTTCAAAGAGACGACTTCTATGGTTTGAGTTTATTCATGTTTCATTTTCCTTGAGCATAACACAAAGAATAAACATCAATTTGATGATTGGTACTAAAGAAATAAGTATATCATACTAACTACTAATAAGATTATTCGAATCTCCTTACAATAATACTCAACTGATAAAGTCAAACATTCTGTGTATGCAAAATTTACTTGATGAACAAAAGATTAATGGTTTATTAGAGTCAAAATTGTTGATTCAATGAAAAATTGTCAAATTATCTTGCTTGAATGATTTATGTCATATTTAATTTCTTCTAGAAGCAACTTATAACTCTAGAAGCAATTTCGAACACTCAAATTAGCATTTTGCTCCTTAGTGAAAATTAGCAATTGCATTAAAAATAAGCAAATTAGTGTTACCTCCATTCCTAAGTTAGTTGTCACGAATGATATCCTTAATTATTGTAGTTGTAATTTTTCCCATACAGACGGAGGGAGTACAAATTTACGGAAGCCATTAAATCAAAAGGCTTGAGTTATGAATTCTAACTGAAATTTATACACGTAAAAGGTCTATGATTCTTTGAAAATAAAAATGTATGAAGGCCATGAATCTCCAAAACTGAAATTAAGAATTTTACAGTTTACTTCCGTGATAAGAAATTCAAGTTTAGAAAAAATAAATTAGGATTTTACATAACTAAAACAAGAACTTTTGGCATTAAACCCAAAATCCAAACAGCAAAACGCTTAAAAGAAAGGAAAAAAATCCCACAAACTCTAGAGAAAAAATGAAGAAAGAAGAAGAATTAATTGGAAATTACACCAACTGCTGCTTAGTTGCCTTCATTCTTTCCATCAACCCAGCAATGTCAGATTGCATTCTGAGTTTCATATTGTAATAATCGCAATGAGAATTCTCCAATCCTTTCAATTCCTCCAATTTCTTCCTCCTAGTTTCCTCAGCGCCTTGTAGAGAAAGTTTCGAAATCTTCAAAGTATACTCTTCATCGAGTTGGTCAGACTTCAAGCGGATCATCTTTAGAAGACTCTCTGCTTCTCTCCGTGCATCGTCAGCCTTGTTCTGGAACATTCTAGCTTCTGCTTCTTTTATCCTCACGAGACTTTCTAAACTGTCGATATTATTTTCCTTCTTCACGACATATTGGCCTTCTTCCATTTTTAGAGTACCATTCAAGAGGAGATTGTTGTTCTGTCGTAGATGGTGATCATTTGACGGAAACTGAGTTGAAGAGCTGGTGTTGTTGTAAACGGAATATTTTGGGGGAGCAAAAGCAG
Organism: Oxalis stricta; assembly: GCA_024708375.1. Taxonomy (NCBI): domain Eukaryota; kingdom Viridiplantae; phylum Streptophyta; class Magnoliopsida; order Oxalidales; family Oxalidaceae; genus Oxalis; species Oxalis stricta. Next base: position 4,864 of record JANIEQ010000272.1, on the reverse strand, counting down.
GAGTCTGTGTAACGGAATTAGCCATTTCTTTCCTTAGGTTAGAGTGAGTTGACGTCACTTTGATGATATAGCAGACGCGCTAGACGTTTGGAATGTTATCTGAGTCTGTAAAACATGGAAATAAGCTATCAGTCATCCAAATAGCATGCAAATACATAGGACCGATTCTGAGCTTTTTAAATAAAAATGCCTAACTTGAGATTTTTATTAAAACATGGGGACTAAATAAGATATATCTCAAAACAACAAAATGAGCCAAAGGAAGTCAGAACACAGCCAAGAGTCATTAAATACAGAAACACAAACCAAAAATATGAAGAAGACGAAAATCAAAACTTCAGCATTAACTGAATGAGTGTAAGTATACTATACATAATGAAGTCATAAAACATATTATTATTGAACTGAATCAGGAAAGTTATGACAGCAGACAACTGAATATATCATGAAGAAAAACCTTTTTGAATGAAAACTGGCCTGAGAGAGACGTAATGGAATGATTCCTAACTAAACAAATCAAAAGTTGAATTCCAAGAATTATATTAACAGATAACAGCAAGAATAATAATATAAAGGGCAGGTTAGAAACTTACAACTGAAGAAATTTAGTATCAATTTGCAGGCATCGGAAGGCGACATCAGATTGTTTTCAAGCTTTGAAAGCAACACAGCAACCTTGATATGCAATTCCTTGCCTTTGATATCCTCACTACCTCTAAATATCTTCTTCACACAATCAAACTCCTTTTCAGTGCTTCAAGTCCCCAATCTTTTGCACAGCACATGAAGACATCCTTAACAAACCCAAACATCTCAGACGGATGGTCACACCCGATGCAATAGGAATTGCATTTCGCTAGTCCCCGATGGACTCTTCAAGCTTCGCCCTGGTTTAATCAGATTCTTCTGAATACCGCAAGAAGCATGACACCAGTGCGAACAAAGATCACATCCGACCCAAGTACAAGTGTTACTAGCACAATCAAAGTTCAAACAGACTGGACACATACAAGAACTACAAAACCCTTTGTTGGCGGAGCAAATCTTACAATCACAATCGTCAACGGGTAAGATGCTCCTACAATTCACATTCCTACACCTCAGGAACAAGATAAATCTCTATCAGTTCACCTGGGGGAAGTCTAACTTTTCCGGAAACAAAGGTTTCGAGCCCCGTTTTAACCGAAACCAATATCTCAAGATGGGATTTATGACACTTTGAGAGGGCTTCCTTTGTAAGATCAGCTCTTCTCTCCAGCCGGCTTTGCATGGACACCAATTCTTCCCTATTCTCGGGTTTGAGATAACATTCCTTAGATATTCCTTAACAGATTCAAGTATTTCATCAGAGAGTTCCTGAAAGATTTGGCTCACAATGGGAACAGACTCTGATACAATCTCTCTCAATACCCTAGACGCCTTTCGGAGTTTCGCAACGTTTTCGATCTCAATACCTTTCAAATTCTCAACTTCCCTCCTAATCGGATCGGCAGGGACGTTAACGTTATCGAATTGCCGCTTCGCCGGCAATTCAGAAGGGAAAAACGAAATATTATCCGAACTAGTGGTCTTATAAAGACTATTGTTATTATTAGCAGCATTGATTTTACCTTGCATATTCATTTGAGGAGTGTTCAATCCAACAAGTCCATCACCAAGTGGCCTAAACCTGCTATGAACAGAGCCATTCGTCCCTTCGCCGCCGCACCAAATCTGATCACTCCCAAAATCGGTCGAATTCAAGGTCATTGAATTCAAAGTCATGGAGCAACTCGGATTGTGTGAATACGAATAAGTCGTGAAATCATTCGAAAACGTGGTGAGAGTGTTATTGCTCATAGATGGCCTTGACTGCTGCTTAACAGCATTCGATGCAGCTGTTAAAGAAAGAGACACGTCTGGTAAAGCTAGTGACAGATTCAAAGTTTCCAACTTTGGTTTCTTCCTCTTGAATTTTCCGGGGAAAATTCCTGCTCTCCATCTTCTTCTTCGTCATCTTCAATTTTAAGTGCACCCTTTTCCGAACGACGTCGTTTTTGCTCGTTGATTCGTTCAGATTCAAGAAATCTCTCTCCACCCATTTTTCCTGATCCTCAGGCAAGGCCAGCTCTTTCCCTTTAAGATTGAACTTTTCCATCATGAATTTCTGGGAAAACTCTTTCTCGGGAAAACCCAGCTTGCCGTTTTCACAGAGGTAGCTGAGTGTAAGCTCTTGACTGGGCTTTGAAGTCGAGGACGAAGTGAAACGCTTCGAAACCACCACTACTTCCGCCACCACCCATGTTTGAATCTTTCAGAAATTCAAACGATCCCTTTTGAGAAAAGCTCGAAATCTTATCGGGGATGTCTTTGATTTTCTCTTCTGAGTTGTTTTTGTCTCCAAACATGGCCCTTTTTGACTCGGCAATGTAGGGAAGAGAGAGACTGAGAGAGAGAGATGGAAACAGCAAGGAAATGAGTAATTGTAAGGAATAAAGCTTAATAATTTAAGGGGCAAACCAGCAATTTGAAGGAAACTGAGGGCTGTTTTTAAACTATTAAATTAAAGTATATAGCAGCAAAAGCACACAACAACGGCTGGAATTTCAAAGCGTTTACACGAATAACCAGAAAGGCAACGACTTTGTCTTTGCTTTTCTTTTTAGCAAATTATTTATGAGTAGATAATTTGTACGTTATTCCTTTTTAAAATAAACCTTTTTTTTTAAGTTTACAGGTATAAATAATTCTCCCCAGAAAAAATATACTAAGTATTACATTATTCTTTAGAATAGTCCAACCCTTCATCTCTTAAACGAGATTTTTGCAAGGCAAAACACTGCGATTTGCGGTGGGTTAATTAGTGAGTTAAAATATGATTGTTAAGAAATCATTCATCCTAGATGAAGTGAAGTTTTATCATTTATACGAAAAATAATTAGATAATTTTTTATCCCCTCCCATCATCATATAGAACAAGACCTAAAGGTTAATCGTTTTTATATGTGAGGTTATGGATTAATTCTTTCACTATTCGGACATTGTGAGTTCGATTGCGAAATATAGTTTTAATGTAAAGATTGTATTATACATATTAAATAAAAAAATTAATGATATATATTTTGAAATGATAACGTGTTAGGAATACATTCTACCTGTTATAATATTTCAGATATAATAACTATGAGAATCATTATATACATCCGTAAAATACCTTGAATCAAGAATACATTTAATCATGAATCAACTAGTTAAATAACTCATCAATCAAGCTATATATAATTGATTTGAATAATTAGATACATTTTTATCTCTTTCCTAAATGTTGAATGTTCAATTAATCTCCGGATATATAAGTTATAGACTATTTAAATAGTAACTGGAAAGTCCATCGATTTATCATTTTCGTTTGAAAAAAACAAAGAACGAATCTCAATTGCCGGCTATACATGACGTTTAAGTGAATTGGCATTTGCATATCTCTAAACTATTCAATTAATCTACCAACTTTTATGATTTCAAGTGTAGCTGTTTCGTAACCTGAAATTAAATTATTTTTATTGGTAATAATTTTCATTATATATAACGTAGATACATGTCTATCTGACTACCTCATTTTTAGAATAAAATTATTGGAGTTTGACTTTAATAAAAATAATTATTAAACATATGATGATGATATGAGGCAAGCACGTCCCTATCTATCTTGTCTACGCGTTTTGCTTATCTTCTTTGTCAACATTCATATGTTTGTATTTTGGTCATTGTCGTGCTTGAATAAAAACATGTTTTGCATTGTTTTTAGAATAATGCTCCTATCATACTTAACAAAAAATGTGAAATTAAAATATTCCAAAGTCAATCAAAAGTCTAGAACCAATATGAGATTTGACAATGGTATTTTACAAGTTTAGACTGTCCTCCTGACTCATCAGGGAAATTAAAATATTCATGTCCTTTTCCATATCAAATTCAATTATAGATGATGGAGTTTTTTTGGCTGAAAACCATTCATTATCATAGTCTTACAATAGATCTCATTGCTCATAAACAATTTAAAAGTCATATCTCAAGAAACAAAATAACATATCAATTACAGTTGTAACGTTTCAAAACCATGACTTGAACCGGGAGAACTTAATTGATAATACCTTTCATTTTTACTTTTGGTCTCCGTAATAAAAGGGCTTAGATTATAATTCAAGGATTATCCACAATTCAACCACATTAATCTAATTTTATAAAGTCACTCCTTCGAAGAAACAAAGAAAAGAAATTTACTGCATGCATAAGTACACGCTATTTCCGTCTTTAATTATTTGTCATTTTTCTTTATATAAAAAAGATTTACAAGTAATTTAGAGTATACTATTATAAACATGAAAAATGAAAATGCTATACCACATACATGATCATGTGCAGACCAGAAAACTTACAATTGTAATTTATGGTGCCATGTTTAGAGCAGTCATTTCCTGGGCCGGCATAAGAATGTAAATGTGGGCCAAGTGTATATAAGGCTTTGAAACGAGGCCCGATAAGCTGCACGAGAATTAAAAATACTTTTTTAAAATTGATCAGCTCAATTTTCTAGAAGAATGAAATTCCATTCTGACAATGAACCGATTCGAACAGAAATCTTTAAGCGTTAATAGAGGAAAATGTGCCTTCTTAATGGTTAACACAAATGATTTTTTCCATATAACTTTCAGCCATGCATTATATGTTGTTTCCTAAGCGAGTAAACGAGTGTAGAGTGAAGAGCACGCGCCTAAAAATTAGGTTTGATAAAAATATGGATGAAGAATAAATAGAAGATTTGAAGTTGATTGGCCTCGGCAGTCGGGTGTATCTCTTCTAGCGAGAGAGTGTCATACGTGTAGTA
>JANIEQ010000268.1:0-11570 GCA_024708375.1 Oxalis stricta | reverse complement strand
AATGCTTAAATTTACAGGGAATAAATTGGACGATTATACATCGTTTACTGTCTTCGATATTGAAAACAAAATAATAATAATTTCTAACGTTATCAATAAATAAAACAAACATGCAAATTGAGCTTACTCCTGACGAAGCAATCGTGAAAATGCATACGAAGCAAGGCTGCGGTTATAGATTTATCTTGTACCGAAACGTTTGGCCACTGCTGAACGTACAATCGATTCAGCATTTGGGCATGTAGAGGCGTAGAAACCAACTTTGAGATCGGCTAATGCAAGAGGAAGGAAAAACAAAAGACACGAGTACTATGAAACAATATTCCATTGCGTAGCTGAGTTCTTCTTTCTTAAATTAATGAAAAATAATCAAGTAAGAGATTGAGGTTACAGGGAGATTGAGATAATAACTTATAACTAGAGTTATGGATAAGAGGAAAAGGTGACACACTTTGCATAGTATATAGAAAGTATAGAGACGCGTAATTGTCAACAAAAGATTGACCTAAAGAGTTGGTGACATGCATGGTGTGGTATATATATATTTTTATCTCCATACGTGCTTACTGTAAAGCTGTAATTGTTAGTAGAATAAGACATGAGAGATGTCAAAGAAAAACCAATTCTATATTGTCAGCGTTGAAATTTATAAAATACTATACTACATATTTATGTACAGTCAAACCAAAGAAAGTGTGTATGCAAAGAATATATAGATTTGTATTGTTCTTAATATGTAATTCTGACTAAAAAAAAAGTAGTCTCTCCGTCGAGCTTTTTTATATTTTTATTTTATCTTAAAATAAATAATTTTTATTTACATTTAACTTTTATCATATTTTTTATATCGATAGTTTAAAAATACTACAGACGAAAAGAATACTTATTATTCCCATTTAATTGTGTAAATAGAGGCCAGTCAGGACATGAGCGGATCGAACAAATTAAAAGTGGGTGTTCAAAATTGCAATACTACAAAAATCGCATGCTACAAAAAACAGAAAAATCGCATGCTACAAAAATCGCATCCATAATATATATATATATATATATATATCACGATCATTTTTCATATATGTTGAATAGCATTCCTCACTAGCAACAGCAATTGATAAAATCAACAAGAGAATACAAGATAAACAAAGTTTTTTCTTTTTACCATCTAACTTTATGATTAAATATTTTATCACTTTCTAAAATTTATAAATTCCTCATTCTTCCATGTCATTAATTAAGTCTCGCGAATCACGACATGATCGAATGGATAAAACATATACCTTTCTTTTCGAGATTGAAAGCTCGAATTCTACTGAAATCGTATAAAAAAAATTAATTAAATCTCAAACCGTATCGAAAAACGTGAGTTTCTTAAGCTTGCTTAAGCTTACTCCAAACTGTCTCGAAAAACGTGTTTTTTGCTCGAGCATGTTTAAGCTTGGAGTAAGCTTAACACGTTCGTTTTGCGGTGTCTCGAAAAACGTTCGTTTTGCGGTTTACGGATGCTCGAGCATGTTTAAGCTTGCTTAAGCTTGCTCCAAACTGTCTCGAAAAACGTGTTTTTTGCCATTTTTAGTAAAAAACACGTTTTTCGAGACAATTTGGAGCAAGCTTAAGCAAGCTCGAGCATCCGTAAACCGCAAAACGAACGGACCCTTACTCCAATACATACAAAAATGTCATATAAAAAACTTTCAAAAAACTTACATTGGAGGTGGTATAGGATACGACACAATGATTAAGGGACTGAACATCCCTTTCTAGAAGATGAGTACGATATATATAATCACATAAAAAGAAAAAGGGGTACACTAATGGATGTTCCCAATTTACGTAGTATCTATTTGTAGGATTTTATAGACCCAAAATACATATCTATATAACACATATATATGAATTGCGAAATTTAATAGGATCATAAAATATAAAAATGATTTGAGAGGTTATATGTTCTCAATCGTCATGTAACATGTTAGCCTACGCGTATGCCAATCGCACGAGCTATGCGTCAAGTATGATCATAAAATATATGAATTAGTGGAATTTAACGGAACCATAAAATAAAAAATTAATTTGAGAGGTTACATGTTCCTAATCGTCATGTAACATGTTAGCCCTCGCGTATACCGATCGCACGAGTTATGCGTCAAATATGATATGTCAAAAGTGACATACACCGAATACGATAAAGAACACCATCGACACCCACTTACGAGCGAGTGGTAGTTGTTGGACCAAATACATGACACCCTTAATAGGCTTTGAATTCATGATTCATTAAGTCAATTAAACCTACATATAAAATATATAGTTATAAGGAAAAAGTCTAACAGAGACAAAACCCTACCTCTTCTCCCCTTAGAATTACAAAAGACAACATACAAAAGAGGAAAAATACTTAATCCGATGTTCTACTATCGAGAAAGGTTCGTTAAGAGGTAACAAGTTGTATTACTATTAATTTGGTGTCTTAGAATTTCCCGCAGCCAAGATCTAAAAAAGGAAAAGACCGTCTTTTTTTTGTCACCTCTAAATTCAACTTTCAAGATTTAATCCGATGATTTATACTATTGGGAAAGGTTCGTTAAGAGGTTGTATTACTATTAGTTTGATGGACATATAGTTTATGAAAATCAAAGTATTTCTTGATATTTTGTGGTTTACTTATACGATTTTGCGGATTTTTGGATCACAACTACGTTTGTGTATGTCAAAATATATATATAAACAAATATGAATGGTGGAATTTAACGAATCATATAATACAAAATTAGATTCTAACACGTTTGTCTACGTATCTAAAACCGCACGAGTCGCATAAATAATCCATAAAAAAATATAAGGAAATACTTAGATTTCTCCAAACTATCCATATATCCATCAAATTAACAATAATACAACCTCATAACGAATCTTTTCTCGATAGTTAAACTGCAAATCAAGCATAAAATTTTAATTATTACATCTTAATTTCCATATTTCTAAGAATAATACTTGACTACTTCCTTCCAGAACAATCTAGTGCTGGTTACCATTCTATTTTTGTTACACTTATCTTGATAGTTTGTATTGTATATAATTTTATTAATGAATAATATGACTTTTGAGGCCCTAATTTTTGAACAAATAGATAAAATGAACAAAGATTGTCAAATGACAATTTTGTCCTGTCGTGACTTTTCCTTATCAGTAGCTAGATAAAAGCTTAGAGGAATAGAGTCTGAGTATTATCCTCTTCTAATATATGGAGCTCACAAATTTAGCCCGAGCAAAATAAAAAAGAATCTGGCAACTTAATTTGTCAAAATATGTTCATAAATAGCAATTTGTGATACTGTATTAGCACTTAGCAGTATTGCTTAAGAAAATAATGCGAATTCGTATATATATGCAACTTGTTGCAGGGATTCTCCTTCCAATAAATGGAGTTACCTGAATAATTTTATATTGGAAAAATGAGAGGTAACTAAGGACGGAGGGAGTATATGGAACAAGAGAATACACTTTCCCTCAAACAAATAAACTTATCCAATGTGGGCCTACTGCTTAAAATAACAAGTGTGAGATAAGCAATCGATTTTGGATTCAGCTCCATAAACGGGGGCCAAACACAAAAAATGCAAATTACATCAGGGGTGAGATTTGTTTCATTTGACATTGATTTGATAAAAACTTCAAGCTGTTTGGTGGATTTTGCACTTTATCTTATTCTTTAATTTATTATAAAAATAAGTCTTTATAAAAAAATTTAGATTATTCTTTTTTGAGATACAACTAATCATATGATGGACAAACTCACTTATTTTTCTTATTATAAAATACAAAGTAAAGAATTAATTTAAGCCACTGTCGATATGGACTTTTGATTTAGGTAAGCTTTAAAATTAAAGTATCGCTTTCGGTACTTTGGAAATTTACGAGGAGACTTGTACTTATATCAATCTCAGAATCGACGACGATGATGATTCGTCTGTTTCTGCGATTTACATGTGCATGGATCCCTTGATTTTGGACATTTGATGAGAAGATCTGGCCTCGAGCATACCCTCATTAACTCTTTTGATTTTTGCATGAACTCGGTCCAGAATTGTCGTTGAGCACACAACTTGTCAAGGGGACAGAACACGAATTGTTGCAACTATTGTGAAAACATCGTTGACCAAGTGTTTTTGATCTTTGTTCGCCAAGATATTCATCTATGGAAGCCAGATAAACATTCTTCAGGCTTGGATCATTAAGATCATTAAGACCATTAAGAGCATAATACATCCTAGTTTGCGCTTCAAAATGCTTAAGTAGATCCTTCCGTTTGAGAGAACAACATTTAGCTCGAAAGAACTCATCTCGTATTTGATCTTGCAAATGTATTGGAGTTTCCAAAATAAATTCTCTAGAAATTTCACCAAGAAGTTGTGGAATTGAAACTCGTAGTACCTGAAGTTGGCGATATTCAAGTAGTGGAATGCACCAATCTTTAGTGAACCTGAAAGCCTAACTGATAAATTGTTTAATAATAACATCTCAAGTAGGAGATGTTAATGCCTCTGCAGTCATCCATGCATGAAGTTCATCAAGTCTTGATGTCCAGTGCTCAAATGGTATATCATCCCAAGTAAAAACAAGTATCTTAGAAAAGAAGGCTTGTTTCTTACTTGGGTGATATTCGTGAGAATCCATGGCACCAGAGTCAAGAATCCATCTGCATCCTCCACTATTCCAGAAGGTTCTTCTGGATTCGCCATATATTGTTGAGGAGTATGTTCATCAGAATCATCCACTAATTTATTTAAAAATGGCGGAATCATTGGTATTCAAGATAGTTGAGTTCTAGTATAGCGGTTGTTTTGCCTCCTTTGTTTCACCGGCAAGATGACAAAAGAAGCTTTGTCATCGAGAACTACACCTTTTGTTGTAGAATATTGAGAAGAAGACGCCTCAAACATGGCAACAGGTTTTTAATTCTTTGGTTCTAAAGGATGTGAATTCCTTAATTCCGTATTCTTCTCTTGTATGCAGTGTTTCAGAATAGACTGGCCATATCGACCAGTAAAGGCTTCATCATTGGAGAGAAATCCCGGTTGAATAGCAGGAGAGTCTTGTGGTGTCTCGAACAAGAGAGTGGACAATATGGCTTATTTCCAATTAACTCATATCTTTGAGCTGTATGATTTGTTCTATTCTCTCTTTTGACTCTATCAAGATCTTGTTGCAGATTTTGTAATTGAAGTCAGTCAGTTGTCATCTCTGATTCTCTGATTCGAAAACCGGATGTGATGACTAGCATCTTTGAGCCATTAATGCACCATCTCAATGTGTAGTAACTCGAGTTTTGCATGAATCTCGGAAATTGATTTGTTAAGAAAGACAAATACAGGCAGTTTGTCTAGATTGGAATTCTTCATTAGAATCAATAGAAATGAGAAACTGATTTCACACAAGAGCATTCTCAGTTTGCCAATTCAGGACTTTTCTGCGGACTGGATATTTTCTGGTTGTCCCGTAGACGTAACGGTCTTTAAGATAATTTTAGGACTATAATCAATATTGTCCTTTTGAAAGTCTGTTAGTGGTGGGAAAATTGTTGGGCGATATCATTGCTATACTTGATGCTTCTTTTCTCTTCCATTGATGTTTTGGATTTGGTCTAGCTTTCTTTCTTCACAATCATCTTTGAGCTATTGTAAAGAATCAGCGTAACATGCCAAAGGAGATGGCAATTTTTTTGATTCCATCATAGCAGACTATAAAGTCATACTTTCCTTCTCCTCAGAAGGACCAACAGTTGGATCTCCTTCGAGGTATAGTCGGTATAGGATCTTTAGCTTTCCCTTTTTTGCTCAGTATCTCATCTTCTGATTCATGATTATCCATCCAACAATCAATATAATGACAGCCCGTCAAAATATGTGTGTCATCGATCCATAGTTGGCTGCTCCATGTCTATCATGGTATGTGAGAATATTGGACGAGAAGATATTCCCGTGTTCATTGTGTTAGCTCAAACTTGGATTTACACGTGGTACCATCAATTCTAGAACGAAAATCTACATTTACTTGATTGTATTGTTCGTTGAGGTGTTTGATGTAGCTTTTCATAGCTTGTCACCCAAGAGAATATGCACCCAAATTTCATACAAAGAGACTATTTTTTGGTTTATATTTTTCTTTGGTAAAGGTAGTAATAGCAAAGCAGTTATCTATAATGGCTTTTCAAGTGGAATACATGATTTTTGAAGTAATATCGATTTTTTTAAATATACAAAATCTTACAGTATGAAAGCAATCAAAAAGCTAAAAATAGGTATACCCCCACCATAGCTACGATACCCCCGGGGAATAACGATACTCGGGATCGAAAAAAATTAAGGAATAGGCAGTAGTCTAGCATGATGTTCTTAACAAACGTGTATGAACCAAATGTTAATTAAAACATCGAAGCTCAGGAGATGGAGACTCGATATCGAGCTCGAAAGGATTGCGACTCGACTATAGTTGGCCTTACGGAAAAACATAGGTATCAGATCAAGCCCATTCCCAGCAAGGCAGACTTGAAATTAACTCTACATTCTCGCAAAACGAGCCGATATCCAACTAATTTCCCGAATACTTATTCTAATATCACAAAAATATAGAGATTTATACTTTAGAAATCGAAGAGAACATTTTAGAAAGATAACATTACATATTGCTTTGAGAGAGTTTCTGACAATGAGAAAGCTTATAAAATTACATATGAGAGACCTCACAGTGTTTATAGGGGAGGGTACCAAGAGCTACGACAAAATATTTTTTACATCATAGCTACATCGTTATTTTTTATTACATTAGGCTAATTGACTTGATCGGCTTTATCGGGTCACTTTTTTTGTCTTCGATAGGCTTGTTTCGGTTTTGTTAGGCATTATTTTTCCTTGTCCCTTGTTAGACTTCCTCTTGGTCTTTTAGAGCTTGGAAAATTCTTGAAGTCGTGAATATATTTCCACCATGATTCTTCATCCTTGTAAAAAGATTGGACTTGAGACAAAGTTGATGGGCCTTCATTTGCTAGATTAAGGCTCCGGGCTAAATTAGTGGTTAAATCCATATTGACATCTTCATTGGGATTTTGAGAGTAACCAGCTAAATGTGTGTGATGAGGAAGAGCATTCTCTACGAAGCTGACTGACATTTTCATTTTCTTTGTAGGCGTTCAAAATAATCACAAGTTACTTTTGGCACCTCACTGGATAAAGTTGCTAGTGATTTTTGAAGGGTATGATAAATTGTTGTCTCATATGTTTGAGGTGAAATGTCGCTTGTTGAAATCTCTCAAAATGCTCGTTGTCACAAAAATCGAGCATTGAGTGAATAGATCGTGATCTTGAAGTCTTCAAAGTGCGTACATGTTGGCATCCCATACAGTTATATTTCTTGGATTATAATGGAGTGAGCGATAAAGAACCATACTGTGTGAGGGTTATGGAAACTTTGTCTTGGATGCATCCTCTTTAGTTTTGCTTGAAACCAGTCTTGGGATCCTTGAGGTTTTGTTGGATTAAATATCGACTTTGAATCTATTTCCTTATGGGTATTAACAATCTTTTCTTCCATTCCGCAATGGTCCCAAGCCAAGATAGAAGGTAGCCAAGCACTGGTTTATCGGTTTGTGTAATGTCTTGATATGTGCACGAAATATCAAGTTGAATGTCGATAGTGTAGATTGAGAAGAAATACCATAGAAAACATAGAACCTCTATAGCGTAAACTTGGGTCGACTATATATAAATAAGCAAAAGGGAAGTCGGGATGGGTCCACACTATTAGCTGCAGGAAAAGAGGTTCAGACTCAAACTTTTGGATGATATGAGATTGGTAAGCGAAGATCTTTTGCTTTGCCTTTTCATATTACTTCTTTGTCATGCCAAGCTCTTTAGCATCTTCACTGAATATTCTTAGTGTGATCGTAGAGTTGAGAAGATATAGGTTGAGCGAGTTATCATGTGAATAACGAGAAAGTACGGATGGACTTATCGAGGAATTGACCGACTTTCGACTAAAGCATATCTGCTAAAACATTTTTCGTACCTTTCGTATAGGTTGATTCGAAATCATATTTCGAGAACCATTCGCTCTATCGTAAAGCAATTGTTGATGCATGTGACTATTTTCTTCTTGAACTAGAAGCATTCTTGGAAAGGATGACATGTCCATCTCGATTATGAAATGATGCCCAATTAGATGGAACTCAAACTTTTCAATTGCTCTTTTGACTACCAAAATTTCCTTGAATGTAGAGTAATAGATGCATTTAAATTTTCTGACCAGCCCGCTTTGTATTCACATAGTCGTCTCTTCTTTCAATTTCTTCAAGTAAGATGACGCCCCAATATTTTTCGCTAGCATCTATTTGCAAAATTCGAATTTCTAAGGAAGGAATTTGTAATGGTGGTAGCTTCGTATGGCTTTTTTAGAACTTGCACGACAATGTCTTCTTTATTGACCATCCCGTGGCTCTTGGTCAACATTTTTCGAAGAGTGTCGAGTTAACTTTGACAATCGTGATACGAAGTCATCGAGGTAATTTATGACTCTTAGAAATCAAGGAACTTGCTTGCGCGATAAATTTTCTTCTGGAAATGACAAAGAATTCGCAGCCTAGTGAGTTTGAGGGAGCAAATTGACCTTTAGTGATTTGCACTCCGAGAAAGTCAACGTTAAGTTAAGCTAGAACTCATCTTTTTAAGGCAGATAACATGATGCCATATTCTTGAACGATCCTTTGAAATTGTTGAAGTAATTAAAGATGCTCCGTTGGATTCGGAGAGAATAGTAAGATATCATCAATGTAGATAAGAGCAAGAGGAAGGGCGGTTTGAAGATACGCAACATGGCTTGTTGGAATAAAGATGGTGCCATCTTCGAGACCGAATGGAAGTACATTCCATCGGAGATGCTTGTTTGGTAAACAAAACGTCGTCTTATATCGCTCTTCGGGCTTTACTCCTAATTGTCAAAATCTTGATTTAAATCAAACTTTGAAAATATAGTGGCACGATAAGTGTTGCAGAATGGATTTAATAAGAGGAAACTTGATGCCTTGGAGATATTGATTGAGCGGTTTGTAATTTATCACAAGACGTAACTTTCCTCGTGCTTGTTCTGGCCTCGTTGTTGACGTAAAAGGCTTGGCATGCCCATGGAGAGTTGGCTGGCATAACCAATCCTTGTTGGATCAATTGCTCACATTCTTCATTCGCTCTGCTTGAGTAATTCTCGGAGGCATTCCAACATGGCTTGCTTTTGTCAGGGGTGGTGAGAATCTTGTCTTTGAATGGAAGTTCCACAAAGAAGTCTTGGTTTAGCCAAAGTGGTGAATTGCATTTTCTCAAGGAATTCCGTATGTGAGTCGGCACACAAATGTTGAATGAAATCTGCTTTGAGTTGTTTAAATTCGGTGGTAAAAGACTCCAAAGAGAATAGTCGTGGAGTAGAAGTGAAATTCTTGAAAATTTGCTTCCACCGAACACCGTCTGCTTCGAGAGAGATTCAGTATTTCCTGCGAAGTGTAGCATAAATATTCTAACCCTAAAATGAGATCTTTTTCGAGTGCCGAAGATCCGAGTACCTGAGTTTGTATCTTGCATCCAGTGAAAACTTAGAAGTATGAGCTCCCGTATCGACAAAATGCAATGACCTGTAAAGGATTTTCCTTATCTCTCGGATTGATAAGAGTAACGGAAAGATGTGGTGATTGTTGTAAAAGTTCTGGGACACAGGTGGTGATTTCGTAGCGTTTGTCACTGTCTTCTGCATACGAGTAATCCTCAAATTCTGTGCTTGAATATCCACATATAGCATATCGATATCGTCTTCATCATAGGATAACAATGATTCAAGATCATGATGATCAAGATCGAGGTCAGGAACAAGATTGGAGATAGAGTGAATCAAATGTTGGGCTTTTTGATCTACTTCTGTCTGAAAAATTCTTTGCAAAATGTCCAAGCTTGTGACAGAGAACATCGGATGGACTTTTGATTTTTTAAAATGAAAAATAAAATTAATAATTCTTCAAATAAAGTTAAAATAATTATAGTTGGGTTGTTTTATATTCTTAATTAAATAATATTGTTGCATCAAACAAAATTAAATAATATTGTAAACTTTTTGCTCTAATATTTCCCATATAGTTAAACTTTTCATAAAACATATTGTTACAAAATAATCTTTATACTATTTATACAATTCATTAGATACTTTACTTTTGAAACGACGGGTACTAACTTCTTGAACATTATAAGCAGTTTGGATAATAAAATTAAAAATTAAGATTTTCCAAAAGTAGATTTATATTAATTTTTTATTTTTTCTATAATAGTTGATGTTTTCGGAATTTAATGACATTGTATAGTTAATTAAATATAATGAGAGTATTTTTTTTTTCAAAAAATTATTTATTAAATTATACATGATATTTTATTCAAATTATGAGAGCATAGAATTTCATTTCTTTCACAAAAATACTTTTTTAATACATCTGATTAATTACATCATGCCACTAAAATTTAAAATTATAAAACTACAAACGGACGTTCCGTAGTATTATTGAGTTACATGTTTAACAGTTTTGTGTTCCTTAACCATTAATTATATCCTTCATCTCACGGATTAAACCTCAATTACACATTTGTCATAAAGAACATATTGGTCGGTCTTACAGTCCACAGTCTTTAAAATATCAAATTAAAACGACTCACCAGTATACATTGATTTATTCATATATATTTTCATCCATGTACAAAAAAATCACGTTTAAAAACTTCAACGCCGACAATATAGAATTGGGTATATATTGTTTGACATCTCCCATGTCTTATTATGCTTTACAGGTAAGCACACACACCAACTCTCTTGGTCAATCTTTTGTTGACAATTGTTACGCGCCTCGATATAATATATATACCCCTCAAGGTGTGTCACCTTTCTCACAATATCCATAACTCACATATATAGTAACCAAAATCATTTCCCGCCCCTATAATCTTCTTAATCACCACTAAACTAAGTATATTACTTCTAAAATTTAGTTGATTAAGGAGTACTTAACAATATAATGAAGAGCTCAAAGGTTTATTGTAGCATTTTAGCAGTACTTGTGTCTTTTGTTCTTCTTCCTCTTGGATTAGCTGGATCTCAAAGTTGGTTTCTACGCCTCCACGTGCCCAAATGCTGAATCGATAGTACGTGCAGCAGTGGCTGAAACGTTTCGGTACAGATAAATCCATAACCGCAGCCTTGCTTCGTATGCATTTTCACGATTGTTTCGTCAGGGTAAGCTCAATTTGCATGTTTGTTTCATTTGATAACGTTATATGATTATTACTTTGTTTTCAATATCGAGGGCAGTAGATGATGTATAAATTTAATTGTTGACGCAAGAAAATATTTAAAATTTGTATGGCAGATCATAAAGAAAAATGTTTTTCATACTAATATATATATATATATATATATATATATTAAAAATATTTAAGAAATCAAGATAAGAATGAAAATACTTACCTTACCATCCATTTTATAAAAATTGAAGCTTT
>JANIEQ010000267.1:0-10512 GCA_024708375.1 Oxalis stricta | reverse complement strand
AAGCAAACGACAAAGATTACCAAACGCTTCAACGATAGCATCGATATCATGTGCAATGTTTGATAGTACATATTTTGTTGGAAGTCGTAAATTTATCTAGTTTTAGTACCATTTTGTCTAGCAATTTCTGTAGCTATATCCACCGCGGATTTTTGGAATCCGATCACTGTTCTACAACGCTTTCCTTTTACAATCTTTTGAGCTTTTTAGCTTCCCATGACGGCGTAATCCATGGAATGTAAGACCCAACTTCCCATCAAAAGATTTGAGGGGCCTTTGTCTAGTGGAAATTCTGGGATGTTAGGAAGGCCACTATACTTTCTCACACAATATCAAAAATCTACTTCGAACACCTAGAATAAGCAAAACAAAGACAAATTGTTTAAGTAATTAAGCCTAGTAACCTGAAATCCAACCATGTTGAAGTTAAGTACCCTCAATTGGTAAAAGATTGGTGGCGAGTGTCCTGGACGGCGACCTTCCATTTTCTGGCGGAGGAGAAAGCGTCCCCATTGCCACTCCACAAATTCCAAGCCTGCAAGTCTTCTTGATCTTTCAAAACATATTCAATACTAACAACTCTAGAATTGAACTTGATCCTATGTAAGAGCTGGAAATGTTCAGCATATTCTTGGATATAATCTTTCACTTGGTAGTGATGAGGGAACTGCTCTTTAACCGGAATCCGGCCATGGGAAATCGGAAAATTCGTAGAACTTTTTTGGGGTTTGAGTTTTGTGGAGTTTAGAGAGTTTGACGACCAGACTCCACCAATGTGAGAGGAAGCCTCCAAATACAGTCGGATCGAATCCAATCTCGGCCGTGTGTTTGCAGCCGAAAGGCCACTGATTTAGCTCCGATGATAGCAATCCTCTTCTTTTCCATTTTGAACAAGAAAATGTACTAGCTAGTCTGGAAATTTGGATGAGATCATTCCCAATGCAAATGCAAAGACTTTTATATACTGACAAAACAGTAGTAAATGCACCTAAATTCATTTTCCAATGCATAAGTAAGTCATTCTTATTATTTTCGTCACCTCAGTAATTAACGTTTCTAGGACAAAAAAAAGGTCAATTTAGTCAACATAGCAATTTCCCCATTTGAACCATCTTTAACGGTTAAGTTGTTTGCTTACCTAAATTACTTTGAAATTGTAAGCTATAAAGGTATCCATATGCCTAAGTTCTTGGTTATACCCATAATAAAATACTACTAGATGAGAAATAAAAAATCAATCTAATCTAATCTAGTCTAGTACCACATTATTTAAAGGAAAATCATTGATTGATAGATTTACATATTCAATCAACTAGCCAAGCAATAAGCAGAAGAAAAAGATCTAGCTAAAAGTGACACCAATCGATACTATCCAGCTCCCCTACCACATTGATTGATAGATTCACATATTCCATAGCCAATTTCGCGTTAAATCGGATGAGATATGAAGAAATATTTACTAATCGAACTTTTGGCTTCAAATAAAACCCAGAAATCATCTCCTCCAACTCTACCTATCTAGCTTGGAAGAGTTACGAATCAAACTCGAAAGATGAGCGAACTCGCAGGCTAATTTACCATAATTCCGAGTTATAGGATTGTTTAATTTAATTCCTAGCTGTAGGTTTGTTTATCATAATTTCAGTGTTGTAGGCTTATTTAATTTAATTCCAATCTGTAGGTTTGTTTATCATAATTCCGAGTTGTATGCTTGTATAATTTAATTCCTATCTGACCCCTATTAACTCGGGAATTGTAAAGTGTAATACGGCAGGAGATTGTACATCAAAAAATACAAAAAGGATAAAATGTGTATTTTCTGAGTTCATTTCCAGCACTTCCCGACTTCAACCCATCTTTCCGATTCCGACAAACTAAAACTGTCAAACAGTTCCTAATGATAGGGATGTTTTAGATACAATGAACCATTTGTGGACGATTGATGTTAATTACCTAAACAATGAGGACCAAAGTACACAAGTTTGACCAATTCACCATATGCTTTTCAGCTTTTTGCTTGCCTCTGCTATTTTCATGGCGGCCAATTGATCTTCTTTCTCCGACAAGTCAATGGCTTCCTCGTACTCAGCATCTATTTCCTCTGCTACTCAGAGAAGATCATCTCAGACTACACCAGACCTTCTAATTCCAGATCTCCCAGAACTCTCCAGTTTCGGATCCTGCTCCGAACCCGAACCCATTTTTCAGTATCTAGCAGCCGGACTTGTAGTGTTTCTGGGTCTGCTCCAGTTTTTCTTACCGGCGACCCATTTTCGTGACCCGTCTGATCCTTTCAGGAATTGGGTGCCCGTTAATGGAAATTCTCAGTCCAGTGATAATAAAGATGGGATTTTTACAGTGACGAGTAATGGTGGTGACGATGATGGTTTGGTTCATATCGTGTCTTGGATGGATTGTCTTGACCTCAGAGTGATTTCAGTTCTAGTCAACTCAACTCTGTCGTCTTCTAGGTTTGTTTTTATGGATTTTTATTGATCAATTTCAATTATTCTTGTTAAATTTGGATACTTTATGTTCAATTCGTGTATGGAATTTGTTCATGTTATGTATTAATTTTCTAATTAGGTCTTAGTTATGCATGTATGATTGTAACAACTGCTTATCAGCTCTAAGTACAATTGTAAACTCCTGAAAGCTTGAACAAGATTAGTATAATATATGATGTCCTGGTATAATGTATATTAACCTTCAAATTTGAGATATTAAGCTAATAGGCTTGTGATTGCAATCGTCGATTTCGGAATATAAAACTGGATGAATCCAATATTGATCTTAATTACTCAAACTGAAAATGCAGATATCCAGATGTTGTTTACTTTGACTTGTTTCTTCCTGGATGCAATGAAGATAAACTGTCATTTTACAAGCTGAAAGTGTTGTTTCCACATTCATATATTGTATTCCACGGGCAGGAGGAAGTTAAACAAGTGATTAGAGTACCGTTTCAGGGGAAGAGTACACTAGACTCAATTTGGAGGAAATTGTTCCTTTCGTTATACCCAAAATCCACAAATCACTGAAGAAATTCATATACATCTCACCATCCGTGATAGTCGAAGGTAGGTCTTTTTAGCTTTGTAAGCGTGTTCTGAATAGACTTGGTCATATTCAAACTCATTTTTCAAGCAGTTTTTTGATTGAATTGCAGGGAAGAGTTGAAGAACTGATTGGAACTGATCTAAGCACTTATGCGTTCGCAGCTCCCAATGACTGTTCTGAAAAATTAGGCAGCTACGATAATTTGGAAGTGATTGATGCAATTCAACGATCAGCGTCAAAGCCTTGGATATCGGAAAAACCTTATGCAAAGGATGCTTGTTTGCCAGACTTAAGTGTGCTTCTGATTGATGTAACCAAATTGCAACCTGATTTTCTAGATGCATTTAGATGGTGGACAAAAGTCTTGAACTGGAGTGAAAGGTGTAGTAAACTAATCAGTCCTTGTGTTTCAGTAGAATCTGGATATTAGTCCTTTTGTTTTAAAATGCTCGATATTGTTCCCTATCTTGGAATTTTTTCTTAAGACCAAATATCATTTGTTTGAGCTTGGAATGATCCTTATGTTTGGATATCGGTCCTTACCATTACCGTTTGGATGTTTTTCACAGGGGTAATGGAAAAAACCCAGCGATTGCTTTAGCACTTTACAACAGATATCTAAAGCTTTCCGATACATGGTTGATAACATCATCACAAACCAACGAGCGTATGGTTATCCGTTACGATGGTCCAAAAATTATCTGTTCAGAATCTAAAAATGGTGTCACGATGCCATCAAACACTGGCAATTTGTGGAAACGTTATCTTCCTCCATTGGCAAATCGAATATTAGGCAGCTGAGCTGGTTTGACTGATATACAAAGAAAGCAATCAGAATCATGAGCTGTTTTCTCGAGGGCTTTTGTGGATGTTGTATTGTTTTTAGTAGTTAGCATTGTTGTGCAGGCACTTGCATTGTAAGTAACAAAAAAACTCCTACTTTATAGCCACTAAGAGTATTATTTTAACAGAAAATAACAGTAAGCTCAACTTCCAAGGTGGTCAAATTTGTAAAGTTGTTAAGCAATGTATGATTTTCTGAAGATACTTCTTCTTCAAAGTAGATACTGTATGTATGATGAATTCTTGTAATCAACTTCACTTGATTTTTATTTTTTTACATAGACAAGTATGTAAGGATTAAATAATGAATAGATGATTCTCATTCTGTTAAGAACTGACAAATTGAATTCCAGATAATATTATTTTAGTGATGAGGAAACATGGTGTTAAGTTGACTTTAATGAGATATGAGCTCCTTTTCCATATCCATAACGTAAATTGAATTCATTTCTCAGATCTAGAGGCTCACTGACACACAACACTAATTGACCTAGCTTATTTTAAACTTTACATTTCTGTAAGTAATTAATTTGCTGATATTCTGTACTTCAGCTTCAAGTTAAAGCCAGTCTTTTTTCTTGTAAATGAATGAAAGAAAAGAAGAATCTTTCATTAGTAACCGAGAGTAACACAGTAATTAACTAATTTTCCGCTAACTGATATTCCTATCTACAATCTACTCACAAATTTCCAATATTGGCTCTCTAACTAAGAGTCAAACCCCCGACCTCTCGAGGGATTAAGGCCGAACCGATTAGGCCACTATCCTGATTGGCTTCATAACTGATAAAAAGTTAAAGTTGAATAATTTGAATATATATATATATATATATATAACAGGTGTGCATGAGCCAAGTGTTAGTATATTGTTTTAAATAGTTACTAATAATGAATGAAGGGCGGCCAATGGGAAGCCTGCTAGATCCAAGAAAAGTCCAAGGACACAACATTGGAAGTCTCTCACAGTTACAAACAAAGGAAACACACAGAAAAGCAGAATCATGTCTACAACAAAAGACAATGTGGAGATGATATTGATGTTTTCACTTTGAACGAGTCCCTCGAAGATGTCTTTATTCTTCTTATTCAGTCTTAAACTTTGCAGGTCAGATCATATTGAAGAAAAGTTTTCAAAATATTGAAAGATCGAATCAAAATGCCTGAAGAATCATCGAGGAGATCAGGAACAAAAGGGAAGATCAGATGGAGCAAACTCTACACGTTTTCCTGCTTTAAGCCCACTGGTGGAATCGAACATTCTTCGTCGCATCAGAAACTTATCGGTCAGGCAGGATTTTCCAGGGTTGTCTTCTGCAATGAGCCTCAACTTCATAAAACTAAACCACATAAGTATCCTAACAACTACATTTCCACAACCAAGTACAATTTCATCACATTTCTTCCGAAAGCGCTTTTCGAACAATTCCGAAGAGTTGCCAATCTGTATTTCCTCCTGGCAGCTGTTCTTTCAGTGACTGATGTTGCTCCTTTCAGTCCGGCAAGCTCGATTGCTCCTCTGGCTTTTGTCGTCGGAATTAGCATTCTTAAAGAATCTGTAGAAGATTGGCAAAGGTTTTTGCAGGTTAGTTTTGACATTTTCCATTAGATCTTTGTGTTTTAGGATTTATATAAGTTCTTACTATTATATTCAATGGTTTCAGGATTTGAATGTGAACAATAGGACTGTAAAGACACATGCAGGAAATGGAATATTTTCGGAAAAATCATGGAAAGAATTGCGAGTTGGAGATGTTGTTAAAGTTAACAAGGACGATTATTTCCCTAGTGATCTTCTTTTGTTATCTTCCAGCTATGAAGATGGAGTTTGCTATGTAGAAACCATGAACCTAGATGGAGAGACAAATCTGAAAATCAAAAGATGCTTAGAATCGACGCTAGGATTGAGGGATGATGAATTATTCAAGAATTTCAAAGCGACCATCCGTTGTGAGGATCCAAATCCAAGTCTTTACACTTTCGTGGGGAATCTAGAGTTTGAAAGCCAATCATATCCTTTGTGTCCAAGCCAAGTTTTATTAAGAGATTCAAAGCTTAGGAACACAGACTACATCTATGGAGTTGTAATCTTCAGCGGGCATGATACGAAAGTCGTTAGGAACTCGACAGTCTCGCCGTCTAAACGTAGCAGGGTCGGAGCGAAAAATGGATCGAGTCATCTACCTGCTTTTCTCGATGCTCGTGTTGATTTCATTAATCAGCTCTATTGGATGTACGTGGGCTTTAAAACACGATATGGTTAAATGGTGGTATCTCCAATTACAAAACAGTGGTTCGTTCTTCAATCCTTCAAGTCCTTTGGTTTCCGGAATGCGTGCAGTTCATAAGGGCTCTCATATTGTATGGCTACCTAATTCCTATATCACTTTATGTATCTATTGAAGTTGTTAAAGTCCTACAAGCTATGTTCATCAACAAAGATATTGAAATGTTTGATGAGGTATCTCAAAAGTCGGTTCGAGCTAGGACGTCGAATTTGAATGAAGAACTAGGCCAAGTTGAAATGATTCTATCTGATAAGACAGGGACATTGACTTGTAATCAGATGGAATTTAGGAAATGCTCGATTGCAGGAATTTCTTATGGTGGAAATATTAGCGAAATTGACCTGGCCGCGTCTAGAAGGATGAATCTCGACATCGAGGCTTATCGATTTAGCGATGCGACGAGTCAGGGCTTTGAAATGTTCGAGTTCTCTGTAGCTGATATTAGCACACAAAAGACTGTTCTAGGAGTTCAGGAAGATGTGGATAACATAATTGCTGGATATTCGAGAATCTCTGATAGCTGGTGGTGGAAAAGAAGGAATTATCATCAAGGGTTTTAATTTTAGGGATGACAGGATCATGAACAAGAATTGGATTAAAGCTCATAACTTATCTGATGTTACAATATTTTTCAAAGTAATGGCATTATGTCACACTGGGATACCTATTGAAGATGGTGATCAAACCGGAAGGATGAAGTACGAGGCTGAGTCACCAGAAGAAGTTTCTTTCTTGATTGCTGCACAAGAATTCGGGTTCCAATTCTGTCAAAGAAGTCAATCTACAATGATTCTTAAGGAATTTGATCCTTCCTCTCGAAAAGAAGTGGAGAGGTCAATTAAGATTCCTCTTTTGACTCTGTGCCTCTTGAAACTATATTTTCTTAATTTCTGTTCTAATTATGACTGTTAATAAGTTGACACTTCAGGGAGTACAAGCTCTTGAACTTGCTCGAGTTCAGTAGTTCTCGGAAAAGGATGTCTGTAATAGTAAGCGACGAAAATGGTCAAATCCTCCTTCTTTGTAAAGGAGCAGACAGGTATGATTCTTGTTTGAAAAATGATCCTAAACTTGAAAATCCTTGTCAATTTGCCTTCCAAAAAATGTCAATTATCATTATTTTATTTGTTCTTTTTGGCATTTTCAGCATTATCTTTGATAAGACTTTCTGAAGAAGGAAGGTCATACCAGCAGTCAACAGCATTCCATCTATCAAGTTATGCAGAAGATGGATTCCGTACATTGGCATTTGCTTATCGGAAACTCGATTCATTAGAGTATGAAAATTGGAACTCTATATTCACACAGGCTAAGACAACAATCGGTCCTGAAGAGAGAAATTACTACAGGAAGCATCTGAAAATATCGAAAAGGAACTAATTTTGCTCGGTGTAGTTGCTGTGGAAGACAAGCTTCAAAAAGGGGTTCCCGAATGCATCGACAAACTTGCTCAAGCAGGGCTCAAAATATGGCTTCTTACTGGGGACAAGAAAGAAACAGCAATAAATATTGGGTAACAAATGGCAATTAGTACAGTTAATATCATCTTCATTTCATCTTAAATGGATTTTAAATCTGAAAATTTCTTCTTTTTCCTGACAGATTTGCTTGTAGCTTACTTCGGCAAGACATGAAACAGTTTCATATAACTTTAAGCAGAGACACCGAATCTAGCAATCAGCTGAAGGTGAAATTTTGATCCTAGGATTTTGGTACTATTAAAATTTTTTGACCATAAAAAGTTGTAATTTTTCTTCTTCTAGTTCTCCAGGCTATGAAAGAAGACATTCGGTGCCAACTCGAAACTTCTTATACGGCATTATCTGTAGAAAGCAGTAAAGTTTCGCCCTTCGCTCTAGTTATAGATGGAAAAGCTCTAGAGATTGCTCTGAGAAGTGATGTCAAGGATCAATTCCTACAATTGGCAGTAGAATGTGCCTCTGTGATATGTTGCAGAGTGTCTCCAAAGCAGAAAGCTTTGCAATTCTTGTTTCATCCAAATCAAAATCCTGCTTTTTTGCTTTCCCAATATTTATCCATCGTCACACCCACTTTTTGTTTTCCTAGATAACTCGGTTGGTGAAGGAATATACTGGAAAAATAACATTGGCAATTGGAGACGGTGCGAACGACGTTGGTATGATACAAGAAGCTGATATTGGAGTTGGGATCAGTGGTATGGAAGGAATGCAAGCAGTAATGGCCAGTGATTTCTCCCTTCCTCAATTTCGTTTCTTGGAAAGGTTACTTATAGTTCACGGACACTGGTGCTACAAAAGAATTTCTAAAATGGTATATACAAAAGTTTGAAATTTTCTAACTCCCATTCATTTCGTGTTTGGAGCATGCTCCTCTGTCTTGCTCTAGACAGCCTCAATGAGTAACTGGGTTGAGGATAGGCTCAGACACAAAACAAACACCCTAAATTGATTTCGAGTTTGATTCAAAATTCCTCTTACGTTTCTTTGTTTTGACTGTGTAGGTTCTCTACTTTGTATACAAGAACATTGCATTTGGCCTAACATTATTCTACTACGAGCTCTACACAAAATTCTCCGGCGAAGTCATTTACGACGACTGGTACTTAGTAATGTTCAACGTACTCTTAACATCTCTGCCAGTAATTTCCTTAGGAGTGTTCGAACAAGATGTTTCCTCAGACGTCTGTCTCCAATTCCCAGCTCTGTATCGACAAGGACAAACAAACATCTACTTTAGTTGGAGCAGAATCATCGGATGGATTCTAAATGGCGTCGTTGCTTCTCTCACAATCTTCCTAGCCAACATATACATCCTATCACCATCCTGCATTCCGTTCCACCGGAGAAATTGCCGATATCCAACATCTCGGCACAATTATGTACACTTGCATAATCTGGACAGTTAATACCCAAATGGCCCTTATCATAACCCACTTCACATGGATCCAACATCTCTTCATCTGGGGTAGTATCGTCATTTGGTACATTTTCTTGTTTTCCTACGGCTCGTTTTCTCCGTCAGTGTTATATATCC
This sequence comes from Oxalis stricta, assembly GCA_024708375.1. Lineage (NCBI taxonomy): Eukaryota > Viridiplantae > Streptophyta > Magnoliopsida > Oxalidales > Oxalidaceae > Oxalis > Oxalis stricta. Next base: position 1,309 of record JANIEQ010000267.1, on the reverse strand, counting down.
TGCAAGAAGGAATCGGCCCTTCGCCATTATACTGGCTGGTAACGGTTTTAGTCGTCATCGTCTCTATTCTTCCATTTTTCGTACACAGTGCGATCCAACAAATGTTCTTTCCGATGGACGATCATGTGATCCAAGAAATGAAACGGTATAAGAAAGATGTTAGGGAGAATCAAGTTTGGTTGAGGGAGCAGAGGAATTCTCAGAAGATGACTCAGTTTGGATTATCGGTTAGAGTAGATGCTAGAGTCAGAAATTTTAAAGAACAGATGATGCTTAGTAGAAGATCAATTTATAGGTCTATAACAAATAGTCCAATATATAAATCACTGACTAGTAGTCCATTGTTCCACTAAATTATGTAATATTTTTTTTTTTTTTCGTCTTGTATTTCTTGTAGATTCATTTATAGGTTTAACTTTAACTTGTTCATGAAAGCTGTATCTAGAAATTTATTTTAGTCTCCAGCTATTGTACAACAAAATTGGTATCAAATAATTTATATATACAAGGTTACATCTTGTATATTTGTTCAATACAAAGTCCTAGGAATTGGCAATAAATCTTTCTATAAAAAGAAATTACCAGAAGATCCAGGAGGTAGATGACACTTAGAGCATCTTCATCAGTATATATCTCTCCTCTAGACACCTCTTAACTAAAGTTAAATTATAAGTTTCACTTCCCAACTTAATTAAGAAACTAAAGTATGAAATGTAGCTAAAGTATTAAAGGAAGTCATTAATTAAGGCACAAAAATGTCAGGTAAGTGTTTTCAAAGTAGTAGGGAGGGATTTTGTGTTCGGAGATCAAAGGTCAACTTAGTTAATTCACGTCGATATCAGGTGAAGTCTAAAATTCGGTTGGTGCTTAAAGGCTTTTGTTGAGATGTAGAAATCAATGTAGCTAGGAGCAAACAAATAGTCTTAATTTCTAGCTAGGATGATATCCTATTATTATTATTATTGATTGTATTATTATTATTATTATTATTATTATTATGTATGTGTGTGTGTGTGTGTGTGTGTGTGTGTGTGTGTGTGTGTGTGTGTGTGTGTGTGTGTGTGTGTGTATTATTATTATTATTATTATTATTATATTATTATTATTATTATTGTTGTGTGTGTGTGTGTGTGTGTGTGTGTGTGTGTGTGTGTGTGTGTGTGTATTATTATTATTATTATTTATTATTATTATTATTATTATTATTATTATTATTATTATTATTATGGCAGCCTTTATTAGCCTTGGCAGCGTAGCCAACCCCCCCCCTATGTATGTATATATATATATATATGTATGTATGTATACC
>JANIEQ010000266.1:0-28054 GCA_024708375.1 Oxalis stricta | reverse complement strand
TGAATCATGATCATCTTAAAGACGGTGATTAATCAATCCGTCTCCGTTTTATGTTGGAGAGGATTGATAGTTTGCAATTTCGTTTTCAAAGTAAGTAAAAAAAATCATCACGACAAAATTTGTATTCAAATTCAGTATAACACAAGCTCGACGATGAAAAATCTCCAAACATAGAATTCCAAAAAATTGACATGATAACACTGAATTTTATATACATACTATATCTAGAAAAATAGGAAGAATTTTGATCACTGACTTACCTCTAACTCCAAATTGCTTAGAATAGTCTCAACTTGAGTGATTGAAGGTCTATGCTCCCTCGAATTAGCCACACAAGCTAAAGCAACTTTACTTAATCTAACAAGAGCTTTAACATCATTAGGGTTAGGGAAAAACAAGATTAGGATCCAGAAGTTCATTAAATCTCTATTTGCTTAATCAAAGGTAATGCCCAATTCACAAGCAAACCTTCCTTCACATCTCCTACCACTCAAAATCTCCAACAAAACAACACCAAGACCATAAATATCACTTTCTTTACCAACTCCAACACTACTAATCCAATATTCATTATCAACATACCCAAAAGCCCTTTCTTCTCTTCTGGTGCTAGAAAATATAATCCATAATCACAAACCCTAGAACTAGAAATTCACATCAATCAATATATTTGAAGGCTTTAAACTACCATGAATTATATTTGGAGCCATCTCTTCATGCAAATATTTAAGCCCACGCTATCCCTCCGGCGATCCTCAAACGCTTGTCCCAATCCAAAGGGAGATTCCATTATTATTGTAGTTTTCATGTAAGTAAAATTCTAAACTTACCATTCCATTAGCTTCCATCACTATAATTCTTTCTCCGGGAGCTTCCGAATAACCTAATATAGAAACTATATTGGGATGATGAGCTAAAGAGAGCTTTTGAGTGTTGAAGAGAATCCGAATATTCCGGCATTGCTCAAAACGTGCCTAGGATGTATTCTTTTAACGGCAACTAGCTCTCCTCTTGTAATTGCGGCGGCATAAACCGTTCCTAAACGGCCTTGGCCGATGATTCTCCGATGATTAAAACCGTCTGTCGAAGCATCGATATCCGCAAATGGATATGCTATTGCACAAACCCTAGCAGAATGATTTTCTTCTGACGTGACCGGCTTTTTCCGACAAATTTTATAAAAAATAAAAACAAAAATTATTAGAATTGATACTCCAAGAAAAGCCAGTAGGAAATCATAGCCGATCTCTTCCCTATTATTCATTTTCATGATCTTTGTAGTGAGAGAAAGATGGAAAATAAAAAAAAAGTACAAAAATTAATTTATATGGCTATATAGTCTAAATTAAATGAATATATGGAATTGGCTTAAATATTATTTTGAAGTAGGTGATGATGACGAGAGAAAAAAGACAAGTAGAAGATAGCAATAGCTAGCCAATACATATTAAATTAGATGTCAAATAAATAAAAAAAAAAAATAAGTTTTGAAATTAAAAATGTGTTTATAAGTATTAATTTGGTAAGAGAAAGTTGAATAAAACTACAAGTTTTAATCGAGTTGGTTCATAGTTGGCCGCCTCCTATTGTTGTGCCTTTTAAATATTACAGAAGAAAATTATTTATCAGGCTGGGGTTAGTTAATTGATTCGGACATATATATAATTGACTGGTAGATCTTCTAATAAATTAAATAATTAATTAAAATACAAAATGTTTTGTTTTCCCCATCTTCTCAAACCTTATATTGGTTTAAATTTCACTAAGCCATATATGGTTTTCAAAATTTTCAATATCTTAAAAATTTTTGTCAAAATGATCTTTGAATTAATCCAACATATATAGATTATGCAAACTATGTATATATATACATATAATTATAATTATAAATTGTTTTTTGTGATGGAGATGAAGAATAGGATGGATAGCAGGACGAGCAACAAGGGAGTCTTGATGGTATAATAATTAATTAATTAATTACTAAGTATTAATAAGCTAATCCATCCGATAATGACAGTTTTAGCTGTAACAAACACCCTATAAGCTGAACTAATCTCTCAAGTAAAATCTGTTTCAAAGTGTAGTATAGCTAATAATTAGGATGGAAATATATTTATGATAAAAAAAAAAAAGAAGATGGAATCGATTATAATTTTATAAAGTCAGGCAAGTGCTATCTAATATTTAAGGCCCCATATGGCCAGAACTGGACTGGACCCACACAGTTTTCTTTTATCCACGTTTTCATTTTTATTCGGGTCATAGGATTGGGTTTTCAGTTGCCAACGGTTTCTTATATGACCGCTGCTAACTTTTTCTACAATGCAAGACGAATTGCCAGCTGATATTTCGTCGCGGTTCGATCGATCTTGTATCGGTTTACATCACAGACGATTAGCGACGGTTTTTGTTTAAACCGATGTAAAATCGTTTCAATTGCCAGCGGTTTGGTTTATGAACGCTGCAAAAACTCTAAAAATGCAAGTCGATTAGCGACGGTTTTATTCATAAACCGTTGGGAAATTGGTTTATTACCAGCGGTTTCGGAAACCGCTACAATTAATCAATTGTCAATGGTTATTCAGTAGGGGTTAAAAACCGCTACAAATTACTAACGGTTTGAACAATTTAACAACGGTTCTTTTAAACCAAACAGAGAAGCAAGCCGATTGAAATCGGTCCAATTACCAGCGGTTTATTAGAACCGATTGCCAATGGTTATTCAGTAGGAGTTGTAGTCGTATTGAGAGCAACACAATTCCGAGTTGTAAGCTCGTCAAGAGGTCATCGAGTTGTAGGCTTATTCGAGAATGGTAGGCTTGTTTAGAACATTCCGAATTATAGGCTTATTTAATTTCACTGGTAAAATAAAAGCTTTCCGAGTTGTAACATTATTTATAAACAAGCTTCCTCCGAGTTGAGCCGTAGTCTTCTTCAATTTTTGGTTTATAAATTTGGGATTCTCAATTTAACTTTCGTTTCATGACTAGTGCACATTCACTTTAAATGATTCTTGTTAGTGTTGGCAAGGGACTCTGTGGCAACATGAAAAAGTTTGACGACAGAATTCCCGCTAAAAACCAAGTCGGATATATATTTCTGATGAAGGGAGCTACGAAATGACGAAATCAGAATTAAAGGGAGCTATATGGGATAAAGTGAAGTTGTTGGAGTCAAATGGGCGAGACGTCATAGTTCAAGGAGGACCAGTGTGACAGACAGCAAATGTAAAGCATTTAAGATAGATCAGTTAATTAATTAATTACTTCATAAAATGGAAACACAATACTCGTGCACTTACTAAATGCAGCACATTCAAGTCTGTCTTCATGCAATAAATGTACCCATGAAATTTCAATTTCAATAATCCAAAATATTACTCCCACCATCATCAAATAAATACCGTTTTGATTTTAATCCAAAATATTACTCCCACCATCATCAAATAAATACCGTTTTAATTATAAAAATATGTCTAATTTTTAAATATATCTAACAACAATAATAATTAAATATATTTATTTTTTTATAAATTTAAAAAAATAAAACGACATCTATTTCAATACAAAAAAATAATGTACAAATCGAAAAAATGATTTGTCTACTGAGAATTATTTAATAAGTAATAAATTTCTCAACATGTATTATTAATAATAATAATCACTATATATGAAAACTCCTTTCATTTTCTTTTACAAATTGAAAATTCATCTGCAACTCCTTTGGCAAAAAAAAAAAAACTTGGATTTGACTTGCTTGTGCTACAAGCAACACCTTGAACTATAACATTAACAGTAATCAATCAATTTTAAGCAAAATACTTCCATTATCAGAGATATCTTCATCGTAATAAGATGTCAATTTGGGTTTTCCTTTATAGGGGATGTGCTTTCAAATGGTTGACTTGTTGCAACATTTTGACTAGCCTTCTCATTGTCGGACGATTAATCGGAAGAGGGCTTGTACATAGAAGACCAATAGTTGAGGACCGAACATATATCTTCCTTGAAACAAGATTCCAGTTTTGGGTCTATTACATGTTCCACTCCTTTCTTTCTCCAAAGTATTGCAAACCCATTTCACCAAATCCCTTTTCTCCGAATTCTGGACAAACTGCGTGCTTTCCGGTCACCAATTCCAGGATAACCACTCCGAAACTATATATGTCGCTCTTTTCATTCACTCTAAGGGTGTAACCATATTCTGAAACAAAATTAAATTACCAAAAATGTCATTATCTATAAGTTTAGCGGTTGAAAGTGAAATTGAATAATGCATGAATAAGATAGCACTAACCAGGAGCAATGTAACCACAAGAGCCAGCAATGAGTGACATTATCTATAAGTTTAGCGTTGAAAGTGAAATTGAATAATGCATGAATAAGATAGCACTAACCAGGAGCAATGTAACCACAAGAGCCAGCAATGAGTGACATTGATGTTTTCGTTGCATCGATGACCTTAGCCGAGTCCGAAATCTGCGATTTTTGCTCCAAAATCTGCATCAAGCAGTATGTTGTTAGACTTGACGTCTCGATGGACGATTTCCGGAACGCAATCATGATGTAAATAAGAAAGCCCCTCCGCCATATCCACTGCGATTCTGTATCTTGTTGGCCAAGGCAACAAGCCTCCTCCTAATTTCGTGCTATGCAAGAAATCTCCCAAACTTCCATTTTGCATGTACTCGTAAACCAGAAGCTTCGAATCTCCGTGTGCTACAACTACACCATAGTTTAACTATATTCTTATGTCTAATCTTTCCTAATGTCTCGATTTCAGCTTTAAATCCATCATCGTCACCTTTCTCAACATCACTTTCACACCCTTCTGTCTTCTTTCCTCCTCCCCCATAGCTTCTTCACTGCAACTGATTCTCCATTTTTCAGGACAACCTTGTACACTTTCCCCGATGAGCCTCTGCCAATCACATTATCTTCGTCCAGAGCATCCAATATCTCATCCTCGCTAAAACCCAACTTATGAAATGACATCAAAGTCCATTTCGATTTTTCTAGTACAGCTCTTGCCTGCTTGGAATTTTTGTATTTGAAGCTAAAACCAAGCAAGGCCACAAACTAGAATGAACCCAGCAAGGATAAATAGGGAACTCAACAACCACAAATAACCGTGGTTCTTCATTTCACCGTCACATACACCTTCCGAATCTCGAGTACATAAACTAGGATTTCCCAGAAAGCTAGTTGTGTACATATCTTTGGAAAACAAAGGAGGCCGAACTCCCGACAACATATTATTGGACAGATTCAGCTTATTTAACTTCAGATTCTGTAGTGAAACTGGGATTTTGCCGGAAAACTTGTTGTCTGACAAATCAATAAAAGTCAAATCGGACAAGTTTCCAATTTCATCAAGAATCTTGCCGGATAATCCATTATCAGCCAAGTTCAGCTCGTTTAATCTCTTCCAAGAATGAATCCCACTAGGCAAATGCACCAGACAACTTATTCTTGTGAAGATCAAGGCTGCCCAAATGAACAAGATTAACAAGACTTCCTGGTAAAGATCCACTCAACTTGTTTTCACTCCCATAAAACTGAACTAGCTTATCCAAGAACCCGATTTCTTCAGGTAATTTGCCTTCAAAATCATTCCTAGAAATCAACAAAACTGACAAATTTGATGCGCCAGCAACCGTTTTTGCTATCTCACCGGAAAGCGAATTATGAGCCAGTTCAAGCAAGTTCCACATGAGGGAGACCCCACAATCCGGCTGGTACGGTACCTGAAAGATTGTTGTGACCGAACCTGACACGTGTTAAACTCCGGCATTCGCCTAGACTCGCCGGAATTTGGCCTGAAAATGAGTTGTATATCATAAGCACTTCTTCCAGCTCTCCCTTCTCGCATAAACTTGCCGGTAACTCGCCTGAAAATCATTGTTTGACAAAGTCGAGCCATCTCAATGGGGAGTTACGACCAAGATTTTTCGGCAATGGACCAGTGAGTCGGTTATGGAATAAACGTAACTCGTACAAATTAGGAGAGTCTGCAATGCTATCCGGTAACGTTCCTTGGAATCTGTTCTCATAAAGGTTGAGACTTTCGAGTGGCAACTGAGTCAACTCGTCAGGAATAGTCCCACTCAACTGATTCATGGACGCGTCAAGGAGTCTCAGCTTGGTTAGGTTGGAGAAGCCCAACAGTAACCTTCGCCGGTCAACGAGTTATTAAAGAGCTCAATCTGGACCACATTCGTCAAGCTCAGTGAGTGAACTCGGGATTACACCCTCTAAATTATTCAAACGCCAAGTCCAAATCAGCGAGTTTCTTGAGTCGACCCAGCGAGTCAGGTATCTCACCCAACTAAATTACACTCAGTTAACCAAAGAACCTCCAAATTCGTCAAGTTACCGTACTCCGCCGGAATCCGACCCGGCAAAAACGGGTTATACGACAAATTAAGCATTTTGAGTGAGCTAACATTTCCCAGAAATGCCGGCAAATACCCATCCAACAAGATTATAAACAAGCGAAATGACTTCCAATTTCTCAAACCGGCCGAAACTCACCAGGAACATCGCCGGAGAAAGTTATTCTCCGCCAAATTGAGGAATCCCAAATCAGGGATCTCAGCCAAAGTGTGAGGCAGAGTGCCAGTAAGCAAATTCTGTGCCAAATCGAGATGTCTGCAGATTCCGACAGTCGGAGATTTGGTCGAGGGAGCGAGCCATTGATGAAGTTGTTGTAAAGAGAGAGATAAGTGAGGTTTGACGAGGTGGCAGAAGAAAAGAGGGAAATGGGCCAGCGACGATTAGTGTTGGAGAGGTCTACTGAGTTGACGGAACGAGTTAACTGAGTCGCATTGAATGCCGACCCAGTTGCAAGGCGTGTCGTCGTGAAGGGGATTCCATGAGGAAAGAGCTGAGTCAGGGTCGGAGAGAGTTTGTTTGATTTGTTGGAGAAAAATGCCTTCTTGGTTTAGAGATTGTATTGGAAATGGATTACTAAAGAAGAAGAAAAGTATCAGTAAAAGAAGCATTTTTGTTTGTATGAATGAATGAATGAATGTCGTATTATTTAAATACTACTCCTTACGTCGTTAATTAAGTATCGCTTTTTAGGAGGAAGAAGAAGCAGCAGCAGAAAGAATACTAAAATCACACAAAAAATCGGCTCAAGCTATGGAAACTATACAAATGAAATGACTGAAATACCCTTTAATAATCTGAATATTTATAACTTAAAAGGGTATTTAAATCATTTTGTCCGTCAGATGTACCATTTGTGGTTTGTCTTTTAGTTTTGCTGGAAGCAAAATGAAGATGTATGTATAGAGTAGAGAGGAGGTGCGTCATACAATGTGGCTGGCTACATAGCTGACAACTATTTTGAACTTTCACGTTTTTATAATTTGATCCTTTAAACTTCATTGTATTTGTTGGAGTCCCTAGACTTTTATTTCGTTATTAATCTACTCTCATTTTCCTCTCAATTTTGTGCTTTCCAGCTATGTTATTATCTAGTAGTAGTAATAATTAACCTTATCGTATCCTTAAGTTCACGTTACACTTTAATTACATGATAAATATATCCCAATTATCCTACATGAGGCTTATTTTGTTACTTGTTAGTACATTTATCTTGTAGATATAATGACGTGTCTAATTTATAAAGATATAATGACAGTGTCTTGTATGATTCGATCTAATGTTAAACTACTACATCGTCTTTAAGTAAGTGTCGCATGCGTTTTATATAGAAAATGAGACTCTTATAATTGGGAGATGGGTGTGTATTTATTTATCTACTTTTTACTTGCTGGAGGAGTTCGATCATGATTCATGACATGGACTTTTTCGATATGCATGCTATTAGTTTATGCTTTAACTGGATTCATCGTGACGCATAGACAATTAACGGTCAAAATGTCTTTAACAATGTCAATTAGAATAATGAAAGAAAATGAAAAGAAAACAACTAGAACATCATATATGAAGACAAATAATTATGTACCATGTATAGAGAAACACAAAAATGAACTATACATTTTCTCTGTGTTTCATAATTGTAAATGTTACTTTTCTTCGACCATAAAGTTTGTTTAAAGCATTTTTAACAGTGATCATGTCTTGATGCATGCTTACGATCGATCTAATGAGTGGTGTATGTAGAGTACTTTCTTTCGTTTTATGGCCGGAACAAGAAGACATAAAAATAATCGAGTACTATAACTTTCTCAATTTCATACAAAAATGACGGAATATTATAATTTTCTCAATTTCATACGATAACCCTATAGCTAGGGCTTTCGAAGCATAATTCTGAAATTTGACGATCCATCGTTCTTAATTAATGTATATATATGTAAATATTTTCTCCTTTTTAAATTAAAACTATCGCTCGGATCCACTTCAAGATTTTAGTAATGAAATTTGTTTTGATCTGTTTCAAGTGATCTCTTTACGTAAATCGATGCATATTTGTAGCCACGTTTTTCAATCTTATTCAAATATTTATTTAATAAATACTCTATTTTGAATAAAATCTGTATGATTTTTGAATAATAAATCATGAATAAATAAATAATTTTTTTTGTCACTAATTTTTTCTTAATATTTACAACTTTAAATACGACTTGGAAGTGACCGTGAGGAATAAAAAAATCCATGCATTTACTATACTTTGCTAGTTATTAGTGCATTCCCAATTTCACTCCACCTAACTAACAAAGAAAATGATCAGAAAGATCATACACTACGACATGTATATAGCTGCATCGACTCTAAAAATGGAGAAACAAATACTCATAATTGACTTGTAGTACAAAAAAAAAAAAAAAAAAAAAAAACATTTTAGCATGACATGGGGATGATTGGTTATTGTCAAATCGAGACAAATGAATTGAATAAGATCATGAAACGGTGGTAAAATAAGATCATGAAATGTCACATTCAGTTGTACTGACTCGACTCATAAATTTATCATGCAAAAATGGTGGTAAAATACTCAATAAATAAACAAACAAACAGTCGATCATTTTAAAACAAGACATGTTCATAGGTTGGAAATTGTGATCTTATTTTTTGTTGTAATGTAATATTCTAAGACAGTTTTATATATATTTCTTTTGTTTGATAATTTTATCAATTCTAATCCTAAGACATTAACATCATGACATTTTCAAAACACATATATGTAACTCATTTGGTCGACACTATAATTTACTTTTTACTGTTACCCATGAATCAGTTGACTTTATATGATATCCAAGGTTACTCTACCAAACGAGAATAGATGCTACATAGGAATTGACATTCTTTAGGTACTAGTACTATTAAATTGTCTCTTATAGGATTCTTGTTTGTAACATTAGCAAACAACTTTGAATCTTGCTCTTTCGTATTAATTTTCTCTGCGTAAGCTGACAATCGCACAATAGCACCAATTAAATTCTAATCTGGTACAAACCAAGTTTTCTAAAGCGAGGGAAAAAAAGATGTAAACTTGGATTTCATCTGCTTGTGCTGCAAGCAATACATTTTCTTCAATATTTTGAAAATTCATCTGAACTCTTTTGTAAGAAAACTTGGATATTTCATTTGCTTGTGCTGCAAGCAATACATTGCACTATAACAGCAATCTTTTTTTTTTTTTTGCATTTGTAACCATAACAGTAATCAATCATTCAATCAAGCAACTCTTCCATTATCAGAGATATATATATATATCGTAATAAGATGTCAATTTGGCTTTCTATTTTAGTGACTTGATGCTTCTCAATTCTCAGAAAATACATGCTGTAAGATTATTGTGTACATGAAAGAACAAATTCGACACAAGTAGAAACAACTAGTTGATCACAGAATTTGATTCCAGGAACTTGTATCAAGCTCGGATATCGAAATCTCTCTCAAAACCTCAGACCAAATCTTCTCGACCATTTCTAGGAACTTATCTTGGTCCCAAAATCCAGTTACGACAGCATTCCACGTTTCTTGATCTGGAAGGCATCCATCGACAATCATCTCATTAACAATCTTAGAAACTTTATGCAAATCTCCTTTCGTAGAAAAACATTTCACGAGGGAATCAAAAGTTGTAGCATCAACCGTAATTCCCCTATTCCGCATACTAAGATATAACTGAAAAGCACGATCTAAGTCATTCACGACACAAAGTCCTTTGACTACCATATTGTTAATCCTAATATGAAGACTCCATGTCAATCGACTAGGCGATACTCCCCCGACAACCATCTCATCGAGAAAATTCGCGCCCTCCCGAAACTTGCCGATTTCACACAATAACACAATGATTTTTCCATAAAGACCTGCATCTGGCTTCAAACCCTGAAGTTTCATCCTGTCAAGACATTCAATTGCTTCTCCAAATTTCCTTTCTTTACAAAGTCCACTGATTAGTGTACTATAAGTTATCGTATTCGGCTTCTGGCGCTCCCCGACCATTATATTCAATAGTTCCAATGCTTTAGATGAATTCTCCTCCTTGCAAAGACCATCCATTAGACAACTATAAGTAAACACATTTGGTTGAATGCCTTTTCCCTTCATCTCCTTAAACAAATTCATGGCTTCGTCCATGAAACTTTGCTGGCACAAGCCATTTATAAGAGAGGTATAAGTAATGACACTAGGAGAACAACCTTTCGTCTCCATCTCCTTAAATAACTCTTTCGCTCGATCGATCTTTCCTAACTTACACATCCCATTAATCAAAGTACCATATGTATATGAATCTGGAGACAACCCGTGATTAGGCATATCTCGGAAAATCCTAAGCCCAGAATCTATTGTCTCACTACTCTTACAAAGTGCTTTGATCAAAACGTTGAGAGAAGGGACACTAGGAGAAACTCCCATTTCCTTCATATACCTGTAAAATTTAAGAGCCAACTTCAAATGGTTCTCTTCGACGAGAATTGCAAACACAGTAACATAAGCTTTTGGGGTAGGCTGACATTCAAATTCCTTCATCTTGTGAAATATTCTGATAGCATCGAGCGGTCTGTGGACTCTTCCATAGCCTGACAAATCGAGAGTAATATATCTTCATTAGCTTTACATTTCTCCTCCTTCATCCTGTCTAGAAGATCCTCTGCTGATCTAAACTGGTTTGAAGATACCAATCTAGAAATGATGAAACCAAAAGTAGCATGATCATGACGAAAACCATTACTATACTCAGCTGTTGCCAAATCAAAAATGGTCAGAGCTTTGTTTATGTATATCCTTCTCCGCTCGCATCAATTGCACTACTTGAGAAGGTGTGACTTGTTTAGACCATTTCATTACTTCTTTAACTCTACCCATTTCAGGAAATTTCAAAGCTCAACCCTCTACAACTAGAGTTCCACGTTCGTGTAAAGTGGATATCTTTCACGAATTTTCTCGAACAGGTGGTATGCATGTATGCAAGGTTATTAAACGAACCTTTGAGCCTAAAAGATAACTTCAGTAACACAATGAAAGAAAATACATCTTCAGTTTCGGAATCTACAATGTTGGACATTTCAAGAGAAGAATGATTCAAAGCACGAAGGATTCAGTATCTTCTTTTGGAGTGACAAAATTGAGAAGCTAACTAGCAATCTTTTCTTTTTATTTTTTTTTTTTTAAATTCGAACTGAAATTGAATTTAGACGTTGCTAGTAAAACAGATATTGGGCCAATAGATCAAAGGAATGGGCCCAGGTAAAACCGATGGACTAGACTGCCAATTTATCAGAAAATAGTTTGTCATGCAAACACAAAGGCTTTGAAATTCAGAATATACAAATATAAAATGGAATGTATTAAACAATCCTACAAGTCGGAATGTCTTAAATAATCCTACAACTAGGAATTGCTGTTAAACAAGTTTACAAGTCTGAATGTAGCTAAACAAGCCTATAACTCGGAAATTATGTTAAACAAGGTTACAAGTCGGAATTAGATTAACAAGCCTACAACTCATGAATATATTAAAAATAAAGATAAATCCAAATACAATTAAAACTGTATAAATTAATAATGTCAGGAACGTAGAAATTTATTAATTTAGACAATTATTAATTTATCGATAAATTAATATTTATTAATTTATCGATAAATTAATATTTATTAATTTAAGAGTTTTTAAAGATCCGTAATTAATATTTTCGTATAAACTAAGTAATTATACCGTACATACCAAACAAAAAAGACAAATTAGACTATACTCTTTAATTACGTTGCAGACGAACTTTGGAGTGTCAATAGTTGATCATATTCTTACTTAGTGACAAACTCTAAATGAAACTAACTTTAAAGAATACATACAACTATTGAATCATATTTCAATAGAATGTAATATAATTTTTTTCAGTTTCTATGAATTATTAATTTATAATTTTCTTGGGACCAAAAGTTATAAAGAGATCTCCTAAAAATTATTATCTTATTATTTTATCGAATTTTTAATTTTTTACATTGGCCCAAATCGAAACCGACAAATTTATTATTATCGAGTATTAATTTAAAGAGCTTTTCACTGTGTAATACCGGAATTCGAATAATATATGAAGTTCTAATAATAAATCGAATTCGAATAATATAAATTCTAATAATAAATCGAATCAATTTCAGTGTCTTCCATTATGCAAGTTGTTTGAAAGGTTCCCGTACCGAATCTACAAAGTTTCTCTGTAGCTTTTCTAAGCTACTAGATGTCAAGTGGTACTGTATTTTGCAAGATATAAGAGTATGTAAAACAATGCATCTCGACTTACAAAATAAATATAAATTTTTACATGTAATTGTATTAAAAAAATTTATATCTATTTTGGCATCGTAAAAATAATATACAATCATATTATACATCATTCTTTCTTCTTTAACGGTTGTGCTAGATGTACATTCTTTTTCGATAGTATATATATCGTGTGCATAACATGGGTGAAGTCTTGTAGACTGATATTGGATTACATTCAAATGGTCTCAACTGCTCGGAGCACTATTAATTGTCAAACATGGTACATAAATATAGACTTCAAAACTGATAAATTTAGTTTAAGGTACATACATAAGACGTCGTTTGTCATATATAAATCTTTATTATATATTTGTGGATTGTCTACTTAAATTATATTGTTTACATCTCGGAAGTCACATCTATGATTCGTGAGCTCTTTGACTTTATCAAGAGTAAGATCATCAATAAGACACATGTTCGAGTCATCAATGGCTCCTATATAGTAGTAATATTTTAGCCGTCACGAAATTAATCTAAAGTATTAAAACGCAAGGAATAGTATTCTCTTACGCGATAATGTGGTCCAATGATAGAATCATGCGTGATGTAATTAACTCAATACTTTGGAATGAGAATTAACACTTAATTAACTTCAAATAAAAAAAGAATTAACCCTTAATCTTTAGCAACTATGCATCTATAAAAAGGCCAAAGTATAACATTCCTAGAGCTTAATTGTAACGAAATGGCTCAAAACTCTCTCTGTGGAAAGCTGACGACTGAAACGGAGCTCCAGGTTCCAGCTGATACGTATTATGAGCAGCACAGTTACTCACATCCCTTGGCAATATCTTGCCCTGGTTTGATCAAGAATGCTGTTTTACTCCAAGGCCAATGGGGCAAACCCGGCTCTGTCTGTCTTCTTCGAATTCGTTGCCGGTAAGATTATACTACGTATTTACCTAGTCCTTTCTAAATTTCCTAAAATCGCATGTATCGTGATGTGAAGGGAATATAGTCTACCAATTTAATAGATGAAGAAGAATTCCTAATGATATTGCATAGTGATATGTGTTTTGGTAAATATGCGTGTAGATGGTGAACCGGCTAACTCCAAGAACATCATGGATGTAATCGACGACAAGAATAAACGAGTTGAATACAACGTGATAGAAGGAAATCTTCTTGATGGGTTCAAAAGTTTCAAGGTCAGTCTTGATGTCATACCAAAGACTGAGAGTTGCTCAACAGTTCAGCTGGACTTTCGAATTCGAGAAGAAAAAGGAGAACACTCCTGATCCAACGGCCATAATTGACGTGGTCAAAAACATCAACAAATCTATCGAAGCTTACTTTAATTAAGCCGCCACCAATAGGCATTTGCTCCGGAATTCGACTCCATTGGGAGCGAACTTACTTTGAGCGAGCGAATCCATAAATAATTATATGTGGAAATAAATGTTCAATTCACAAAAACTATCTTCTAGGAGTGTTTCGCAAGTTTTGTTTTAATTTTACTATTTAATCAGTAAACAAATGAGCTCATCTGTTTGAATGAACAACTAATCCAACCAAGAATACAAGACATGAAAAACTAATCTCAAATTCTTATTTCATCACTCGGCCAGATAGAACTTGAAATGTGTAAGCATAACAGATACAATACAACATTCAAATTGTGTCCAAAACTCTATTCACAGGCAAAACCTAAGACCCCAAGAGCTTCTTGATTCCCGACTTCTGTTCTGCATTTAGCCTAGTCGGGAACTTGATGTTAAACTTTATTCCTCAAGTTGCCTCTCTTTGAAGGATCTTTTGGTATCGGCATACCTTCTCTAGGAAGGATCTCTTCCATAAGTAGGATGGATCACACTGTTGATTGGGATTGTAAGATTCCTTCCGTCTAGTGTCGCCAGATTGACTGTGTAGCCTGTCAGTGCTTCCGTTAGCGATATCTTCTTGTGACGACCAAGTCATTACCGTCGCGAGTGAAAGTAGGGTGCGGTTTCTCACCAACTATGAAGACAAGATCTGAAGGAACGACATTTGGTTGTTCATTTCCTTTCTCTGGAAAGTGATCTTTGTTCCTTTCTTCCACTCCTGGCTTTATATCAATACTTAGTATTTCTAACTGGCAATGTTTTCCTGCTCAACAAAGAAAAAACATTAAATACCATATATAATGAGACTGGTAAGATCATAGATGATGACGAAGAAGAAGTCGCCTATAGTAAGGCATCTCAAGCAGTCAAGCTGACAACAATTTCATGTAAAGAAACAAACTACAGCTGAAAACATCATCAGAATCTCAGACACCATCAAAAAGAAATTAGCATTGGCCAAGTAACTAAAAACTAATACCCCGCATAACCAATGAGCAATCAAAAACAAAACATGCTGATTATATCACAGAAGAATTGGTAAATTTTCTCGACCAAACGAATATTCAAATGACAACCAGATATACTAACTTAAAGAATCCTGTATTCTATTATAAGCTTCCAATGTGTGATGAAGAGCACAAAATACATATCTAAGCTGTCCTAGAGTCCCAAAAGATTCAAAGGCAAATCACATGAGCATGTTTACGAAGCAGGCTATGAATTTCCGAGTTATTCAAACAAAACCTATTACAACAAAGAGAAATAGAAGATCAAAGATGAATACTTACCCACTAGCATCCAAGATTTCTCTGGAAATCTTCATCTTCTTTGTTGTTCCCTTGTACAGGTCTTCAAGGCTACAAGCAAGTGTTTGCTCGATCGGAGGAGCCTTTCGAATACCCTGATTCATACCACGAGCCTCACCAAATGAGCTGAAAATGTCATCTCCAAACATGCTACCACCAAATAAAGTTGTCCTTGTACCAGCCCTCATACCACCACCGCCACCACCTCCACCGGCCGCAGCACCTCCAAATGGGCTATTGAATCAAAAAACTCGGCGAATATGTCATCCGCATTTCTGGGATTGAATCTGAATGTCGTTGGCCCATCACCTGTTTGAAAGAATGTCGGCCCCCACCACCAGCACCGCCGGGAAATCCTCCTCCGCTCCGGCTGCTCCTGGTGGTACTTGTCCTTTCAGACCTTCCTCTCCATATTGATCATATACTGCTCTCTTCTGAGGATCACTCAAAACCTGCAATCGCCACGTGCAAATTCAGCATAATTCAGAACAAAATGGATTCATTCAATCAACTAACTTGGTCTCTCCAACAGTAGAGACATGAGAGAGAGAGAGAGAGAGAGAGAGAGAGAGAGAGACTATACATCATATGCTTCAGAAATTCTCTTTAAATTTGGCTTCTGCTTCCTTTTGTTGGTTGGGTTCTTATCAGGATGCCATTTCATGGCAAGTTTTCTGGTAAGCTTTCTTCAAGTCATCGTCTTTAGCATTCTTGTCGACCTGCAAAATCTTGTAGTGACCCACACCCATTGTTGATCCTTGATGTGAAAGCTTGAAAATCGAAACTCAAATATGAAAATTAGGGTTTATATATTTACAGAATTTGGGAATATTTTTACTCGATATGATTGTGTTTCTAATTGTTAGATGAGAGAGAATATAAAAAAACGAGAAGCAGAGAAGAAGGAGAAAGGGATTTGTTCGGAAAAGGGAAAGACCAGACAATTGTGGAAGTTTCAGAGAAAACTGCAACCTTCTCCTACCTGTTTCTAGGAATAATTACAATGAGATCCTCAACGTTTTATATATCGTTACCATATGGATCCTTAATGTTTATAAGAGGTTCAATTGAGCCCTGTGAGTCGAGTCGGGTCGGGTGGCAATTTAATTAATCTCTAGATATGCAGTTTGAACGGCGTTAAGGTGAAACAATTTCAATGACCCGAATTTGAAAACCGATTCAGGTTTAGTGAACTGGATTAAAGATGATTTCTGGCCAATTTTGGTTTGTAAAATTTTAAAACCGATACAGTTCAGAATCGGTTCAGAATTGGTTCAAATTCATACTTACTTTTTTAACTTTATTTTGTTGATTTAAAATATTATTAAAATATTTTTAATGTATTTAAATACAATTTAACAAAATTATCCGGAGAGTTGTTTTGGGTTCTATTATCATATTTTTTGGATTTAACACTATGAATAAGTTAAGAATTATTTTATATTAACGTCTATTAATGATATATTGAGGTCATGTGATAATAATTAATATGAATGGTATATAAAATATGAATAGGATGATGTATCCTGATTTTCATATTTAATAATATATTGGCTTTGTAAAATTCAAATATACAAGAACATGCTCATAAAAATGTGTACCATACATTTATAAAGAAAATTGTGAACCATGCAATAACTATAATTTGTATTAAATAAATGAAAGTAATAATTAATAGGATCGAAATAAACATTTTTTTTAAGGAATTAGAATTCATAGATATTATTGCTAATGGCAATCTTAAAACACAATCATGTATATGTGAGGATTTTGGAAACAACCATTTCATTCATTTTAGTAAAACCATTAATATGGTACAATGAAAAACAACAATACATATATATTGCACTTTTTTCTTACGACTCATTGGCTTAATTTGAATTATCCATATATATAAAAAAATTCTTTGTATAAAAAATAATTATCAGTCAATAAATTAATAAAACAAATAAAGAGAAAAAGATAATTAAGATGAGATCATTTCTAAAAATAAATAAAATTGGACTCAAGTTGCGATAAAATCATGCGAAGGACATTCTTACGCCAGACTACTCTGCTATTCTATTCAAATAATCTTTATAACATTAGGTGCAATTCTACTACACGTATTTTCTTCCTTGTGATTAAAATTAATCTCATATGTTTCTTGCAAATATAATATGTATGAGGCATTGGCAACGATTGTGTAACAGAATCGACCAACTTGCCTATAAATCTTTTTTTATATTCCAATAATATTTATCTATTTTGTGTATGGTCATTAATTTTTATATTTGTTATTCGAGAACTCGTCTCTATTTATAAAAATCCATAATTAATAATTACAAATGAAAGATTATTCATGAATTCCAACTATTTATATCTTTTATTATTATCAATCATCATATCTTTTTCATTTTTATTTTTAAAAATATATAATAATATTAATTGAAAAAATTCTAATTGGACAATTGACGGAGACTCCCCAATCTCTGATTTCAAAAAAAATTGTTTTAATATATTTTTTCCGATCTAAGATTTTAAGTAATTGATCAAGTCTAATAATAAATAAATAAATTTTTATTTTTTATTTTTTATGAACCGTTTATAAATAAGGGTTCATGAACGTTTTGCTCGGTATGAATAGTGAGGTTCAACGGTTCTGAATATTTTTAAATCGTCCCTTGACATAACTGGTTTCGGGCCGGTTCGTTCCGGCCAGAGTTGATCGATCCGGTTCCATGTTTGACCAGGGCCGGTTACACTTCGGTTCAGGGTGCGAACCCGGCCCATGAGCAGAATTCAATTCAATGATAATAATAATGAGAGGGGCTAACAGTCAATTAGACTAAACATAAAGGGTTGTAGAGGAATTTATTTAGTGAACAAATCTAGTTTGACGGAGCGATCTTCTTCTACAGTTGCACATAAACATCGACACTCGACTCTTGAGTCAAGCTAAAGCTCCATAGCTATGGAGCTTCTCATCTTACTTGTAGTCCTGTTTCTCGCCATTTCAACATCTCTCTGCTCTCAACAAAGCAGCACTGGCGACAACCGTCCAGTATCCGTCGAATTTGCCGTGGCACAGCTCAGGATTGTTCAATTAGGTACATAAATTCCTTGCATTGCATAACCGTCGTTGATCGTTAACCTTACTAGATTTGTTTTAATAGATCTGAATTTGTTCGACTCGTATTGAAAATGCAGAGTCATTTCTCGAGGACACTAATGACGCTAAAGGATAGAATCATTCGTGCGAAAGAACGACAGAAGAGAGTTGAAGAACTTGAAATTAAGATCGACTTCTTGCAGTCTGCTTACATTAGTTTGGAGGTTCGTTAAGTTGAATTCGAAGAGTATATACTATTACTAATTCATGATTCTTCGTGCATTGCTGTTGTTTCTTGTGTATTTTACTGAATTAACATTAATCTTTGAACTCTTTGTGTCTGCATGCTTGTATGAAAAGTGCAAAGATGTTGAGATGATTTCAGTCGACAAGTGGCTGTTTAAGGGCTGGGTGTGTGCACTGTGCAGTTGATGTTTGCTTTATGATTTGTGCATGGAACATTTGGATCAAAGTATTTGAGGCCACTGATATTAGGTTATTTCAGTCTAAATGCAATCATTTCTCTTTTACTCATCAAATGTTCTGAACTTATTTTGCAAAAGCTTTGTGGTTCAAGTTGGCTGTGCATATGGAGTTAGTTGTACATAGAGCTTTTAAAGGTAACTAGTTTTTTCTAAATTATACTGCGGAAAGGCACGTTACATGCTTTTGCAAGACTTGATTCTCTTGAAGGAGAGGTTAGTTATATAATATTTCTTACCTTTTACATACGTATTTTTCAAAGTTTGAGTGGTTATAAGAAAAAAGTTATGCAAATGCATAGGTGCGGGGTCTATGGGCTGCTTCAAGGCAAAACAACTTTGACCTTCATTTTTTGAAATCAAAGGCTCGGGATACTGAGCATCGACTGGAAGCTGCAAATTCAGTGGTTCAAAAGGTATATATTCCTGTTCAATCCTGACCACCTTTCTTTCTTTAACTTATCATTTTACAGAAATGAAGAACTTCAGCATTGTGAAACTATTTATAACTATTTAATTTGATGTGATGTAATGTAATGTAATGTCATACTTCCTTGTTTTGCTTGTCCTGGGATAATATATGAGAGAAGTGTTATGTTTTTTGTCCAACGAAGTATTACTTCTTTCTAGATAAACGAACTTTGGATTTGTAAAATGGATGAGTAGTCTGAACTTTTAATCATATCCTGTGGGTAAAGTTTAACATGGATGCCTTTAGTGGGTTCAATGTGTTCCTTTACTGATGTTTGATGTTTATTACTTTCAGATGGCAGACATTGTGACAGAACAATGGATTCAAATTCAACAACTCGAGCAAGCTCTTCATATCGCAGAGGTTTAAGTGACAAAATTTTACTTGGAATAAGCCTATGCTTGTGGATCTACTGGTATGAATATGATATCTTGATTGAAATTAATATGTTTGTTTACCCATTTTTCTAGATGAGAGTGCTGAAGGCTCAACGGGAAATCAGGTCAAGATGTAAATTCCTTAAGGTAATAATTTTAGAAGTAGCTTTAAGGACAATTTCCTTTTTCTTTGGCTCTTGCAAGATATGTATTTGAAAGTTCAACTTAAAAAACCGTGAATTTGGTTAATGTAGCCTTACATTAAAACTTGGAACTTTTGCCATGTTTCCTAATATGATAGCTGATGCCATATGTGGATCGCAGTTCATTGATGACTTTTCCGGTGAATATCTTCCAAATCTGGTGTGAGTGCCACGTCAGCAATTCTTTGGCGAGGAAACCGCCTTCAATTCATACCTAGTGCATTTTCAGCAGCAGCTACAAACATTATTCTCAGAAGCTCAAAAGTACCACCATCAGGTTCGTAATTAGGTCATTTCTTCTCTTTGCTCTGTGATCCTCTGGAACGTGAGGGACATGTAGTTGTACTAAATGCATTTTGGGAATATTCTCTCTGTTTTAGTCCTTAACCGAGTTCTTATTTGCAGTTGCAAAGGTTTGTAAGTCGAGAGATGGAAAAACACCAGTTGACAACACCTCTAGCTAACAAGGAAGTGGTATTCTTTGTGGTATGTATTTTATTTACTTCAATAACATTGTTGATGAATTGAAGAATAGTCCACGATCATGGGGTTGCCTTTTGTCTGATTACTTGTCGATTTTTGTTGTCTACAGAGCCTCTTTCATCATCATTTTTCCAGTAACTTTCGGTGTCTGGATGTGTCTTTCATCGTAGTTCTGGCTGTTGGGATCTCCTAATTCTTTGGGAGCATGTAAAACATGTTCAAGTAGCTCTTTCTGTACCATTAGGAGTAGAAACATGCAATAGCACAGGATGAAATTGAGGAGATAATATGGTTTACTGGTCCTCAAATTTATCAATTTACACACTTTGATCCTTTTATACCAGTTGTACAAGATTTTGTCCTTCACAAATGTTATCTTTTCTTTGCCCCAATTTTCATTGATTCGGCTACTCAATATCGATTCCATTATTTCAGTTAAAAGAACGACAGTAGATCCAAATCCGAAATAGAAGACCAATAAGCATGATTGGTAAAATACAAGGGTCAATTCATACTAAATTGATAAAGTACAGGGACCAAAAGTCCACCTTATCCTGTCTTGTGTCATCTTCCTCGATCTCAAATTTCTTTCATCAACAAGGGGGAAGGGAAACATGCATTAATGGAAAAATGGAAGACTCAACATGGGAGCAGCGATTCCATGCTCTAACCCACATCATAACATCCCCCCAACAACCTCACCACCACTATACTCTCAATTCTTCATTTCATCACAAATCCCATGTTACCTAAACTGGGACTACCCTCCAATTCTCTGCAACAAGTCTGACTTCCTTCATCTCAAATGGGGTTTTTTTAGTCTTTTTTCTTAAAGGGGTATCTAGATTAGGGCCTCCCTGAGACTTCTTGGAGGTCAAAGTGCCCATACCAACAGCCACCGCCATTGATCCTTGCAAAGGGATTGGAAGAAGAAGCAGGAGGAGGGCAATGGGGTAATTTGCAGAGAAGAGAATATGTTAGGAAGAGATTGAGGAGGAAAAGATTAGGAAGTGATGTAAATCCTTTAATTCCTATCATGATTCCTAATATGTTGTTGCTTTCTCTTCTGTTATGGAACCCATTTCCTGATCTCGATTAAGCAACATGTACTTGCTTATAATTACATTTGTTTTGTCTTCATAGTACTTTTCCAGAGTTGTCATATACTATTCTTCGCACTATAATTAACTCCTCACTTTTCCTATGCAATCACATAAGAAGTATAAAAAAAACGAGTTAATTTAGACTAGATTGTAAATAGAATATATTTGTAACAACAAATTAGATAACAGAGACATCCAACAACGCTCGGACACAATCACTCATATTTCTGTAATATCGTATTTGCACATGAAGCACAATAAGTGTATAACAAATGGGTTTCCGCTGAAAGTATGTTGACAACAATATTCAAATTTCCATCAAATTTGCTCACAGATTCTTTACTTCCTAGAATACTATCAATGATGGGCAACAAAAACATTTCGTACTCGGACGCTACGATGAGCCTGTATGGCAGCTACGCATAGCCTACAATTGAATTCGAGTTTCAAACAGCTTTTATGAAGCTCCATCGACTGATTTTGCCAAGACAACAGCTTCTCCAATGTACGTTTGTGGGGTTAACTTCAAAAGACTGGTCTTAGCTTCTGTAGGCAGCTCCAAGCCTTCAATGAATTCTCTAATACTCTCTTTTGTAACTGCTCTTCCTCGAGTTAGCTCTTTCAGCTTCTCATAAGGCTCCGGAACACCATACCTTCGCATAACCTATCAAGTAATATCAATCGGGAAAAAATAAAGAAAAAAGAATCAGTTAACAGCAAAACTTGAAAGATTGGACTGTAATGAAATAGCTCAAATAACTAGATTGACGGAACTGGAACATAAACCTCTCCTAATATATATGATTTTCTGATAAGAAGCAATACATACAGTTTGAATTGGTTTCAGCAAGCACCTCCCATGCATGATTTAAGTCTTCGTTCAAGCGATTTTCATTAACCTGGAATGTCAAGAGATTATAAGCTCACAAGTCAGAAAATTTTATATTTTTGGTTTAAAAATTGCAGCTTTGAAATAGTAGGATAAGTTACAGGTCCATGGCAAGATACCAGCATGTACTATGAAGTACTATTAACTACTCCGAAAACAGTGCCTTCTTTAGTAATGCATTATAACATGAGCAAAAATGAAATACTTCAAGGCAATTTCCAAAAGAACATTACCTGAAGCTTTCCAATGCCTTGTAAAGCACTCTTATAAGCAAGAAGAGAATGACCTAATCCTACAACCATGTTCCTCAGCACTGTAGAATCTGTCAAGTCACGCTACAAATCCAACACAAAAATGAAAATATGTTACATGCAGAAGAAGAGCAATATAATTACTTTGTTTAAACAGTAGCTAGTTTTGGTCTAAGTCGAGTTACATTCAGTTAAGATCATTTGCTCCTTTCCTAAGAACATAAATTGTTAACAAATCTTGAGATCTTTATAACATGACTCAAGCATGGTTTATGATGTGTCGTCAGTCGATGTAAAGGTTATGACATGCTATGATGCATTGGTTTGTGTGATTTGAGTCATGGGGGAAAAAATAAGGGCAAACCCCGGGCGCTAAGGCTCCCCGCTTTGTGGGGTATGGGGAGGATGTCGTAGTACGCAGCCTTCCCTTTGCATTTGC
Organism: Oxalis stricta; assembly: GCA_024708375.1. NCBI lineage: Eukaryota > Viridiplantae > Streptophyta > Magnoliopsida > Oxalidales > Oxalidaceae > Oxalis > Oxalis stricta. The sequence goes on along the minus strand of JANIEQ010000266.1, from coordinate 4,882 downwards.
AAAGAGGCTGTTTCCGTGACTCGAACCCGTGACCTCCAGGCCACAAAGGAGCAACCTTAACCGGTTGCGCCAAGGCTCGCCCTCGATTTGGTCATGGGGGCCTATAATAATTTTAATAATCTATCTGCGCATGCATGAATGACACAACTGAAAGAAAAGGCTGTTCCCAAGGAATAGATAATGATTCTTGATTTAAGGATAAGTCACGGAATCCCTCCCCAACTTCCAGAATTATGATGCATGCTAAAAAACAGTAACTATGGAAGCTTCAATCAGGAACACTATACATTAAAGGTAAACTCGAAGAAGAAGAAAAAAATCGAAAAAGAAGACAGCTTACCTGCCACCTTGAAATGGGCAACTTCATGCTCTGGAAAGATAACACAGCATTAGCCATGCCAAGATTACCTTCACTGTTCTCAAAATCAATAGGATTTACTTTATGTGGCATTGTTGATGACCCAATTTCACCAGCTTTAGTTGTCTGCACAAAGTTTAAGCATCAAACAATCATTTGTCTGATAAAGATAAGGAAACTTGAAAAGGAAAAAAACAACTCGGCCTTATATTCTGACCTGCTTGAAGTAACCCAATGACACATAGCCCCATATATCCTGTATCAAAATCTATCAATATGTTGTTGAACCGGATAAATGCTTGAAAAAGTTTAGACATGTAGTCATGTGTTTCAATCTGCAACACAGTTAGACAACATAAATTATCAGAAGAATAAAATACATCTTTCCATGTGATACAGCAGAAGCCAAGACGAGACAAGAAACATACTTGAGTAACATATGGATTAAAACTCAAGCCCAAAGAAAGCACAAACTCCTCAGCAATTTTAGGCCAGTTAACGTTAGGATAGGCAGCAAGGTGTGCATTATAATTTCCAACTGCACCAGCAAATTTTCCCATTATTCCAACCCCACCAATGTCCTTCCTTTCTCTGCTCAATCTAACAGCGAAGATTGCCATTTCCTTCCCCAAAGTTGTCGGAGAAGCTGTCTGCAATGTAGCCAAAAATCAAGGTCAATTCTCAATTGGACAAAAAGTTGTGTAGTATCATGAATTAAAGTAAATTACAGACACCATTAGTTGTCAACAAAAACCTAAGAAGTTGAATCTATAAAAAAGAAAAAAAAAAAAGATCATTTCAGCATGCCCTCACAAATTTCATATTGTATGTATGGACGACCGAAAATTTAATGGCCATACAACTATTTTTCTCAGTAAGATGACATTTTGAACAAAATTCAAAGTAAAGAAGCCAGGGACTAAAACAAGAACATTAACATTCCAATGATAAATGACATACTAGACTAGATAAATGATTGCATGAGTGAAACTAATATTTTCACCTGCCCATGAGTCCGAGAAAGCATTGGTACATGTGCATTGTCCTTAGCCATGTTAGATATTGCCATGATCAATTCGTCCATGACTGGAAACATGACCGAATTTATTGATTCTTTTAACATCAAAGCATGAGCAAGATTGTTGATGTCCTCAGACGTGCAAGCAAAATGAAAAAATTCAAGCACCTGTGCAGGAAAAAAGAAGGATTTTTCATAATGACTACAAAATTTCAAATGCGAGCACTTTGTGTCAAACAGAAATAAGCAAGATAAATTTGCATCTAAGAAAGACAATAAAGTTAGAACTCAACCTTTGCAACCTCCGCCTGTGATTGACACTTCTGTTTCAAGAAGTACTCGACTGCTTTTACATCATGGTTTGTCACTCGCTCAATCGTTTTTACTTCCAAGGCATCATCCACATTAAATCCATCAATCAGTCCTTGCAAAAATGATTGAGCTTCTTCACTGAAACTTGGAACCTCTACAACTTCAGGAATTTGAGAAAGCTTCAGCAACCATTTGATCTGAAAGAAAGAGTGCCGGTTCACCAAAAGCAATAAAACTACAAGAATCATGTAACAAATAAAATAAGCACGAATTAAAAATGTACCTCGACTAGAACCCTAAAGTAGATGAGCCCATATTCGCTCATGAATGGAGCCAAGTCCTTCACTTTTCCCCAATAACGACCATCTAATGGTGATAATGCTGTCAAACTAGATAATTCAAATTTCCTAGAATCCTCACCAGTCCTCTTCAGCACCTACAAAAACTCCAACAAATACACAAATCAATATACCGAACACTTCAAAACCAACTTTATCCAAAATTCAACACAAATAGCCCTATTAAAAAGCAAGAAGCTTAAGATGAATTCAACAATTCCCAAGATTAAAAGGACCCAAAAACAATAAATTCTATCAATGGAGTACCTGTGCAGTGGAGGAATTGGCAGTGGACATGCAGCTGAAATTTGGGCGAGAGATTGATGAAAACCTAAATTGATTATAAACCCTTGAATTTTTTGGCTTAGGATTGAAACAACAAGGCACTAGTAACTGAAGGTGGCTGTTCAAAACTCTGGAAGATGAAGAAGCTGCAAACTCCATTAATGAATAAGAGCTAAAGTTGTAACTGAGCTAAAGTTGTGGTGGCCGGAGTTGCGCCGATGGGTTTGCAAGCTAATCGCCGGGCACTAAGAATCGAATTCAGATTCTCAGACAGACTTTGAGCTTGTACAAGAGACAGACATGGCGACCGGGTCCGGATCTTTTGTAATTATGGACCCAATTGGGGATTTGGGTTTCTAAAGTAAATATAAAATGGGCCAAGCCCAGTGACTATTTTTCTAAAGTGACTAGTGAACCTCCTTTATCTTTTGGGTTGTATAATTAATCCTTTTATCTTAAATTTGATCCAATCAAACCCTTTGTCTTTAAACTTATCTTATTTTAGTATAAGAATGCTACTCCTGTGATCCGAAAATACATGTATTTTTGCTATTTTATATAGAAAAGAGACATGTATTTTCGGACGATTATAGTATCATATAGTAACGATTAATTTAAATTCACAATTCCATCAAAACGAGCAGCAATCGAACATCAACGAAATGATAAAAAAAATGATAGCAATACTTCTTCGTGATTAAGGTGCGACAAAATCTTATTTCCACGCGAAAAACTCAACATGGGAGCAGTGATGAAAGGTATGTAAGTATATAAGCACCACCAATCACGCAACAAACCTATACTTAACCCTAGAAAATAGAAATAAAAACAAAAGTTGGGTTGATTTTCGGTCCAACAAATAATGTTGACAATTTAGTAATTAAATAAATGTTTATTAGCAGTAGTAGAGTAGGCTCTTGGCACACCTTTCTACCATATAACCACCAAAGCTAGCTACTAATTGATTGAAAGCTTTATTAGACTTATAAAATTTCATATATAGCATGAACATGATCTACGATCAAATCATAAATGGTCATTATTATACTTTATGATGATAAGAGAGGTTACTTAAACTTCAAATTTCTTGACATGTCTCCTTGGTTTTATATGGTTCGAGAAGAAACTTTGTGTCAAAAATTATGATACTCGCATATAAATTATGTGATTAGCATTTCTAAAAAAGTGAGGTGGTGAACCCAAACCTATTGATCGAGTGGTTATATATTGAGAGAATTTTCATCGTGAAGATTGAAAGATAACTCTTTATAGACGTAATTTTTAAAATTACATGAATTAGTTAGAATTATCCTTACGTTTAATCGAAATTCATTAAAAAAATGAGGTACTTTGGTGTAAAACTTTTATAAGAAAATTTATGGGGAAAAAAAAGTGTAGGGTGAAAAACATAAAATAAGAATGTGTTGGACTAATTGAAGAAGGCAAATACATATTGTTGTGCACTAAATGGCATTATTTGGTATACCCCACCCACTCCTCAATCCACGCTTAATTACTATAGCCCACCACCACCTTCTCATTTCCCCTTTCTTATTTTTCTTATTCAATTTTCCCGCCATTTCTTCCTCTCAAATTATACTCCATAAACATATATATATACGGAGTATATATACATACATACGTGAAGAAAAATAAATAGAAATTATGTATAATTGAAAAAGGAATAGTGCGATACACGCATTTCTTAAATTATTCGTGTACTATAGATTTTTTTATTTTTTTATGAAGTGAAATATATTATTTATTGATAGAAATTAAGCGAAGTTGATCATAATCATATTTATGAACAAGTTTTGAATGAAAATTTTGATTTTTTAAATTAAGTGAAATTCGTAGTTGTTGTCGGACAACGTCGTCCACTATCGTGAATCATTGTGCTTATAATAATTATATTATCTAAATGATTAAACCTTTCTATATTCTATTAGAGGTGATTATATTAATCTCCATTAATCTAGATTTTGATAATTAATAAGACTTTCAGTCGTACCTATATATTAGTTTCCATCATGTCTTCCCTATAGAGAACCAAACCCCAGTTTTATGCAATTAGAAAAATAAAAGGTAGTGAAATTCCGTCAAAACTACCACATTTGCATTTTTATTTTTTTAATAAAGAATGATGACCTCGTAGACTCAATATTCTCTTTATTTACCACTATAATTAAATTGTAATTAGTGTATTCCGTTTTAGCCTCTACTTTTTGTTTTGCTCGGTTAGAAGCTAGTAGTATTAACGAATCGTATTAACTAGTCAAATTTAAATAAATTAAAACAGTTTCAGAGAGTCACATGAATCTATACTCTAGCACAAAATGTAGCAACTATATATAGTATTTATAAAATTTCAAAAAAAATATATAGTATTTATGTAGCTTGCTTTCCCCTGCGGACGAATTAAAATAATATAATGGGGTTATTGTTACTATAGTTTATCAATAACAATAAAGTGCATTTAAAATTAATAAAATAAGTGACCACAATGGCCAACCAATTCACATCTAATTAGTAGAAAAAAATTGAAGATAGGTTAAAATATAAAATTAGAAA
>JANIEQ010000265.1:142500-154315 GCA_024708375.1 Oxalis stricta | reverse complement strand
CTCATGTATGAACAGCAAAACTCATGCAGATTGACCTGGATGATCCCTGGAGGTATCAACCTCGTGATAGAAGGACACCTTCCCTTTCGCTGAACGGAATCAATATAATTTATTGGTGACCGGACACCACTTCTTAAGAGGGATTTCCAATATAGGTCTAAACTCCCAGGGTAAGGTAAGACTTCTCACTAGGTGAGTTCCCCCTTCTCTTTTTTCAATGCTTTGTAGGGTACAACAAGAAGGAGCGATAGCCACTCGACCAACCCTTTCTCCTAACCCTCGGAGCGAAAAGCCTCGTGGTATTATTGGGTTCGCTTACAAACAAGACTTATCCTCCCTTGGATCCTTTTCGAAAGGCTTTGCCCGTTCATAGTGACACCTTTGTTGACCAGATCCCATGAGTGCTACTAAATAGCACGTCAGAGCTCCCCTCTCGTATCATGATTTGCCACTCGATTCCGAAGACCAAACTTCCCTGTGATTTGTTGATTCGCATCGATAGAACCAGTTGTGTGCCACATACATGGCCCGAATCCCGAGCTTCCTGTTACCGATAGGCATCACGCTGAGGGACCTAACTACGAGTTCCCCTCTGGACCTGAGAGAAGGTTCGCGACCCGATCTCCTACACAGATTCTCAATCAATATGCATTTTTTGAAGGAATTGGTCCATTCCCTGGTTGGGTAAGCCAAGGGTTGCGTTCACGGATCAAGTCATTTCATATATGATGTTCCCGATCCCGATGACCCGCATACGATGTCAATTAGCACTAGGCGAAGGAGGGGGACAATAGCACCGCTCGCCTCGCTTTGAACAAACATCGCAACCAAAAGGACAAGCATTTGTATTGAAATCCATTCAATAGGAGGTCCTACGGTCAAGTCAAAATAAAAGTCTTCATTTCTAAAATCTAAGGTGTATAAGAAAAATAAAACATCAAAGAAAGAGTTTAAGGATATCCTACGGTCAGTATTGAGACATGTAATTACGTTCGGATCGGGCTACATGCTTGTTGACCCAATTTGGTGAAGATCATCTGTTAGCTACGATAAGCCATTATAGGATCGTAGAAAGTTTGTTCTCAGTTATTCAAGGAGCGAAAGGGCTCAGCAACACCGACGTGGGCATTCGGTAAAACTAAACCATTTCAAGCGCTCCCATATGCACACCGCATCTTAGGGCTATTTCAATGTAGTATAGTTCTAAAAAAGTGGTTCATTCGCCCCGGATTCCACCCTACTATGGCATAGTCAAACTATCCCTAGTCCGTTTTAATAATTAAGGTAGAAGGCCTTTACCGAGCCTCCAATCTTCGACCCACTCAAGCTCAAGCCAAACAATCGACCATAACAAGAAGAAGGGGCCTTGGGAGCCCTTATGCGGATGATAGGGGAGTTCATTTTTTCAGTCTAGCGTTAGACAGCCCCTTTGTTGTCCAGCGTGACAGGAAGGGGATTGCCCTGCTGTGAAGGAAAAGAATCCGACATCGGTGTACCATCTAATCTCTAACTTAACGAGTCAATCTAATTAAGGAAGCAAAGCAACGATGACTGACTTTCTTGCTTCTTTAAGACAGTCCAGTATTAGTTTGAACCCTATCCGCTGCGTCACCTATTGAGAAAGCAGCTTCACTTCTCTGATTCGCCTTTGGTTCTAGTTCTACTTTTGCTTTGCTTCATTGCCTTCACCCACCCCTCAAAGTAGAGGAAGCGATCTGATTCAGCTGATCTTGGGTTGGCCTTTGAGTTGCCTGACACTCCTTCCTTTGAAAGGAGCTTCTCGCCCGACCGTTAAACTCCGCTCTTTTTCCGGCTTTCCCGATTAGATCAGTTTGGACCTTACCTTGGGATTGGCTAGTGCCCTTTAAGGCGGACCCTTTCTCTTCCCCCGATTGAACCTCTTCCACTCGGGAAAGCTGCAGTCCTTCCTTACCTTTCATGGAATGAGACTGCCCCCACTCTCTTGATTGCTGTCTGGCTTTGTTGGCGAGCTAACTAGGGGGTCTGTCTTGGTCTACACTACCTGCTAAAAAAGGGTAGGAGGTTACAGATGAAGTCAGGTTGGCTCTTTGTTGCTTTATATTTAAAACAGGCGTCGACTTGCTTGATGCAGTATTATTATGTGTCTAAGCCTTCCAAATCTAACTCCTTATCTGTTTTCCATCTCCCTAAGGAGATCTGGTATACCCAGGATCATCGCGCCCATTCCATCGAAAACTTATAAGAAGGCTGGATGATAGGGCGGATGTAGTTTTTAAGATCTACCTTTCGGTATTTACTATGGCCAAGCTTATAAAGCTAGCCAAGCCAGTGTCGAAGGAGACCTTCCAATCTATACTGTCCCCTCCATCGGACCTTCGAAGGGTTGCGATGGCCTCAGTAGAGATACTTAATAAAGTGCCTCTATTGTTTAGGAAGTATATATCCACTATTCCCCTTAAATCGGGGATTAGCTGGAGACCGACCTGGAAGGCCAAAGCTTCCAACACGAGACCCATACGGTTAAAGGATAACCCGAGGAAACGATAGAAATCTTTCTTTCGGGCGTTCCCTTTCGAGGTTAATTCTTGGTTCTGTAAAGTCCAGGAAGACGCCAAGAAGTCCGCAGGATCCTTGTTTGGGATTCTGTGGTATCCGAGGATCAGGTATTGTTTTGACGAAAACAATGAAATGTTCAGTCAACATGACGCATCCCGCTTTGAGAGGGAGGTCATGAATAACAATTCTTTTCCTTAGTTTTATTTACCCAGCTTTTCCCATGTCTTTCAAGCTTTCTCCTCTTCTTTATTGCCTTGGTCTTTCAGGGATCGATCCCTGAAACCATTCCTCCACCAGATTCCGAAGAAAAACTGTAATAATTTCTTCAGAGTACAGGACTTTCACCGGCTTAGGCTTAGAGCGAGGGAGCGAGGGGTTAGGCAGGTAGTATGGGCCCTCTTGACTTCCAGCTATGTGTTGTGCGGCTCCCGCGACGCGAATGAGGGGAAGCTCGAAGAGCTTACGGGTGAGCTTACGCTTACTCTCAGCCTCTTTGATTGGTAGTCAGTCTTGGGAATATCGTATAGAAAGAGTAGATTCTTGCCCAAACAATCCCATATCTTTCTTGGTTGGACTAAGCCAACCAGCGATTTTCGTCTTCCGGAGAACAAGAATCAGTCTCTCTTTTTTTGGGGGGAGCAGAGCAGTCAAAGAATGAACCAAAGCAAATGAATGTTCTAGAATGGTTATTCCTCACAATGGCTCCTTGTGATGCAGCGGAACCATGGCAATTAGGATCTCAAGACGCAGCAACACCTATGATGCAAGGAATAATGGACTTACATCACGATATCTTTTTCTTCCTCATTCTTATTTTGGTTTTCGTATTACGGATCTTGGTTCGCGCTTTATGGCATTTCCACTATAAAAAAAATCCAATCCCGCAAAGGATTGTTCATGGAACTACTATCGAAATTCTTTGGACCATCTTTCCTAGTATCATCCCCATGTTCATTGCTATACCATCATTTGCTCTCTTATACTCCATGGACGAGGTAGTAGATGATCAAGCCATGACTCTCAAAGCTATTGGACATCAATGGTATCGGACTTATGAGTATTCAGACTATAACAGTTCCGATGAACAGTCACTTACTTTTGACAGTTATACGATTCCAGAAGATGATCTAGAATTGGGTCAATCACGTTTATTAGAAGTAGACAATCGAGTGGTTTTACCAGCCAAAACGCATATACGTATAATTGTAACATCTGCTGATGTACCTCATAGTTGGGCTGTTCCTTCGTCAGGTGTCAAATGTGATGCTGTACCGGGTCGTTTAAATCAGATCTCTCTTTCGGTACAACGAGAAGGAGTTTACTATGGTCAGTGCAGTGAGATTTGTGGAACTAATCATGCCTTTACGCGTGCGCCCGGAAACATAGGCCGACTGCTGAGCCCATTCTGGCTCAGCCGCACCACCCGGGGTGCGAGCCACCCGAGAAGCAAGCTATTACAGCGAGCGGCTGGAGCTGTAGGGAGCCGAGGAGCAAGGCAGTAGATAAGATAGAAGAAGGGGCCAGGCTCCCGGTGGAGCAGAGGAGACGGTTAGGATAACGAACTTGAAACGCGGAGCCCGAGCGGCCGGCGAGCGAGTGGTTAGTGGCCAATAGCGCCCTAGTTGATGGCATTCCTCTCTGCGGCTGGCACTCGAGGAACCACGGGGCACTCCATACAGAGCAAGTCTGAGGGACGAGACGCCCGCGCAAGGACCTCCATTCTCATTAGGAGGTCGAACCAAGGACCTATGGAAGTCGGGGCTACCCCGTCCCCATGGGCAACGAAATATTGTCCTGAGGGAGGAGTTTAGCGGCCTTATAGTAGCACGGACTTCTTTTTCTTTCTAGGTCATGCGAAGGGGGCCAGTCCAAGATCGTACTGTTCCTCTACAAAGACAACAGACGCTCTCAACGGCTAGGCGCCACTCTCTTTCTGAGTTATTCCAGCTTCTTTCTATATAATATATATATATTTATATAAGACTAGGGTTCCAAACCTTCCCCTTAGCTCTAGAAAGACGTTTCCTTCTCAAGAGATGCTAAAGCTATTTATAGTAGGTATTTATAAGTCGGAAGGAGGGCTTTGGGCAAAGAGCAACTCGAAAGTACTTGACTTCAGTCCCAGTACTGAAAGACGTGACTTCAGGAGAGGAGTGGATTTCGGAAGTAAACGAAGTGTTTCCTTCCTGCAAATGGCTTATGTAAGAACTAGTGGAAAGAAAGTAAATTGGAAAAAAAATCCCATCAAGATAGATTGAATCGACGACCTATACTTCAACTAAAGGCACAAGGAAATCAAGGGTTCAAGAGCACAAAACAGAGGAAATGCACATGAGTCTCCTTGAAGAACGAAGTCTAAGGTAAAGAAATAAAGGTAGAGTGGGCTTCTAGTTGCTCTGCTTGGATTGGCATGGCTGTCCCCCTTTGCTGGTTGAGGCTCGGCCTTTGACTCCGCTTGCCTCTACTTTTCATGTCAAGCGTATAAGTGTAGTTTAGTGGGGATTGACTTCTAAAGACAGGAATTCTTTTTCATCTCCTCGGGCAAGACCCTGTATAAGTCGACGTATTAACCTGACTTCCTGAGCTCAGTTGATTGTTGAAGCAGTAGCTCTGGATCGAGAGCTGGATGCTTACCTTATTATTCTGAAAAGCGGAAAGGGCTTTTTCCGCTTTCTGCTCGCTTTCTCGCTTCCGAGAGGCGAAGGGAGCCTGACTTACGGTTTCCGAGCCTGGCGCGAAGCGAAGGGATTGGATTTCCACTATGATTAGATCAGTGGGCAACCCTAGTTTACTTTTTTTGTGGTGTTGTTGAAAGCTTCTTTTTAAGTAGGCCTCGCTTTTCGGAGCTGCTCCCAGCTCACACTAGGGTGGAGGAGGTGCCGTGAAGATCTAGGAGTGTGAGCAGTACGAGCTGAAAGGCTCCCATACTGTTTGGAGGGCAGGGGGCATAGATGCCAAACAAACCTGACCCCTATCTATCGTCGTAGAAGCAGTTCCGAGGAAAGATTATGGGTTTCGGGTCAAAAATCAATTAATCAACCTTTAAGGTAAGCTTAAGGGGAAACCTCCTCAAGCTCAGAAATTCTTTTAAGAAATTCTATCGATATGAGGTGGGGAGGGAAAAGGAGTAAGCAACTAAATGGAATTGAAAGCTTCGCTCGCTCTAACGCTTGTTTAGTAGACAGCGAGTAGAGTGCATAAGCCCCTTTAGAGATAGGCGAGTACTACACGAGCTCGTAAGTAAAGTACAACAGAACGAGCCTTGTCTACATACAAAGCAGAGCGACTTGCTTCTGGCGAAGCTTCTAGCACTAGAGAATAGGAATTCGTGTATGGTAGGAATGAAGACTACTTTTTTTTTCCGACCACTACAAAGGAGCAATAGCGAAGCCAAGCCGTAGAAAGGCAAGCAGCCCTTATAGCAATAGCAAACGGCCTACTTATAGCCTTTTTGGATACGTAATCGACTTCTTGCCTGTGTGGATCACTTGATATTAGAAGCGAGGCTCGTTTTTTGCTTCCCTTGTGGGAGAGCCTTGCTCTCTTCGTTTAGTATTTACTTCTATCTCGGCCGGATAACTCAAAAGGTAAATAACACCTAGTTTTGCCTGCGTCCTTTAGCTAATACCTATCCTTCGTTTGTACTCAACTCAGCCCATTCCCATTCCTATTCCATCGTCGTTCTTTCCTCCAATCTTGAGAATCCAATAGTATATACTAGCTAGCTCCTCGAAACTACTAAGAACCGATCGACTGCTCTCTTTGCGACTGGGCCGGTTCCAGCAATCGAGGGATCACGAGTAATGTAGCCTCTAACTCGATTGAATCGTAACGACACTTTTTCCGATAGGCGTGGCGTGTTACCTACCAAAGAAAGAAGTGGAAACAGCGCTCGTAGTTCAGGTTTTGGCCAGGAGCCGAATCAAAGCATCGAGAATGAATAACAAAATAGAGCGCCCAGGTGAAATGAGAAGTAAAAAACGGGAGAGTTGGTAAAGCCTATAGCCACTACACTAATGGCATAAGCTCACAATCAGAAAGGGAGGGCAAAGTTTCTTAAACAGCAGAAAGGAATTGGATCTTCGATCCAAGTACCTAGGCCACTTGAACACTCAAAAATGGGTGGGTTGCCCCTAGAAAATAACGCTGCTCGTCCTTCTTCAGGAGGCCGGACTGAAGACGTGAAGCTAGCAATCAAAGTGTTCCTGCACACTCGAGATTGATCGACCAAAGATGCCGCACCTGGATATTTTAATTTGTATTCCGCAAACGAAGTCACTTGAATATAAGTACGGGAGGATGAGGATACCTTTCTATGCCTGCTACTGGCACCGACTGCGTCAACAACCGGTCCTTTCACCAGGCAGGCACAACTATATCTGAATGAAATGAGTAGACTCAAAAAAAGGACCTTCTCACTTCCAAATAGCAAACTCTTTTTTTTTCTACTTGCTGCTGATGGATAATCATACCTGAGAACCGCTCTTTCATCTAAGGATGCCTAATTATTTGCTTACCTACCTGTCACTTGGTAATTTTATCTTGAAAGCAAGGAAGAATTTTGGGGTGAATCATGCAGATGTGGTTTATGAGCGGGGATCCTACTTGTGTTTGTTTCCTACTTCCAGATGGGATAGGAAGAAAAGCCAGTCGTACACTAAGGCTTATCTATCGGTTTATGTTGTACAGAAGTCTATTCTATATATGCCTATTCTGGATCATTCGAAAGGAAAAGGGCGGCTACTCAGTTAACAGGATTGGATGATTAGGGTTCGGTACTGAACGAGTGGGCCCTTTTTTATGTTGTCAAAGCGCAGATGAACCGGATTTCACTAGGTGACCGCACTAAAAGGGAAGTAAGAATCGAGACTTAAAAAGTAAGACGTGACCTTAAATCCCAAGTATAGGAGCGGGCAGCCAATCAAGGTGCTTCCACACGCCCCGCCCGTTTTCTTATAGGAAAGTCTTACAGTCCTTTTGTCTTACTGAAGCCTCCCAACCCCTTTTGAATCGATCACGCACACACGTTGTGAACAAGGAATTTTCTTTCTCTAGCCCGCGCAGGGAGGTTACCTTCAAATATCTCTAAACCTTCCATTCTCTATTTTATATTTTCCTATGGAATTTCATCCGTGAAACGACCCGGCTCTACTTCAGACTTTCCATCTTTGTTTCTATGAACATATAAGAGTGAGTCATTAGTACACTAGGAGCATCTTTTAGATAAAAGCCAGCCCCATCTCTGAGCTAAACATTAGAATCTTTTTTTTTTCCAACGCCTAATTCTCACTGATGATAAAGCACTTTCCTATTTTTGCAGTACTACTCACCTAAAGGAATGGATTCCCCCAGTCATTACACCGCGGTGTCGATAACTCTTTGACATGAGATTGTGTCAGGCCTAGCTTTGGTAGTTGAGTTCTTCCAATAACATAAAGGCCATCGACCGCATTGTTTGGAATGACCTTCGAACCGAAAACATCTTCTTTCTTGGGGCTTGCACTTGCCATGTATGTTTAGTCACTACTTTCTGTGTCTGCTTAGTCGCCCAATAGAAAATGCATAGGAAGATCTATTTCACCGAAGTCAGACTGTCTTGGATAAGCTCAATAAATCAATCGATCATGGTATTCACGGTCCAGCCCCTATCAGCATAGATTCTGAAACAAAATGGTATTCGAGATCGGGCACCCAAGCCGGGTTCGATATCAATCAGTTCGGTTCCTCCCACCCGCGTGCATGTCTTGGCTTTCCAGAATCTCTTTAGAAATTTTTATGATTCCATAGGCAGGCATGCTCCTCTATTTCGTAGTTGGGGCATGATGGCTCCATTGAAAGCTCCTGACATGGCTTGGCCGGCAAATCCTTGATCGTGAGCTCTACCAGCTTTCCTAACCATTGGGGACAGGGCTTTCCTTGCAACCTTTGAACATTAGCTCCGTTGACTGACTCATTGGCTGCACCAGCAACTTCTGATCGTCAGCTTATCATTGCCAGCTCATGATCGCTAGGGGAATTGCCTGACTTGCACCTTCCTGATAGATATGGGCACTTGCCCCTCAATCTCTTCCAGCGCAGGCATTTTATCCTAGATTTTTTCGATTTATTTCTTTCCGTGTGGTTTTCCAAAATAGGAATGATTCTTAGGTTGAGAACTCTTCTGAGCAAAGCCCAGAACCCGTTCAACGCTAGAGAAAAGGAAAGGAGTTAGTGAGCAGTCCTCTAATAGCTCCTTTTTTGTTAGTAGGTTCGGTTTCTATCCCAGCTAGGCTTGCTAGTTGTTGAATCCGACCAGCAAGGGATCTATTTCATTGAGTCAGATAGCTCAATTTGTGCTAATCCAGCAAGAAGAATCCTCAAATTCAGATTAGTATTTATCCTCCAAAGTCAGGATTTCGTCTAATAGTAAATTTTTCCTATATCTGAAGCCTATTCTACCAGCCGCAAGCAAAATGTCGGCGAATTTCAACCCTTACCCCACAGCACTTAGGTAGCATCCGAAAAAAGTCAGGAGAGCTCCCCCGGACAAGGGAGAGATCCCATCCCGGGAAAGCGAAAGCCCAGAAGACCTTCTTCAATAGCCCCTGCTCCACTACAAGAACTCATGCTCCTGAAAGAAGGTATACAATCCTATACACGAACAAGAAAGCCAAGGCAAATGAAAAGATGGCTAATCCAGTAATGTCGGCTTCGTATGGCTTAATCCTTTCAGACAGGTAGAATGAAAGGTAGTTCGCTGGATTTTTTCCAGAGGTGCTGGTTCGAATCCGGCTCGTGACAAGGCCTTTGGTCATATAATATCTCGCCGCCTCCGTTCGTTTTCTTGTTAGACGGATGACTCTCCCGCTGGTAAACATGGGTGGGATAGGATCCACTCTCAGCTGAGCTTCTTTACTGTCTCTTTTGCTGGTTGTTCAATACTCCCATCAATCAAGGGAACGTTGTGCGGTAGATCTGCCATCTGCAGCGAAGGAAGGATAAGAACAAGACTCATGCTGAGAAAGACCATGCAAGATCAGTAGGTAAGTAAACCTTTCGTCCAAGTCCTTCTTGTATTCGTTCTTTTATTTCTTTGAGCATCCACAGCTAAGGCTTTCGCTAAATCCCGTCTTTTGTTCATTAAGTACTCTATTTATTACGAACTGTAACGCCTTTTTTATTCTCTTTAAGCAGTGAGTCAGAGTCAGCAGTAACTCCATTTGTTAAATTATGTTATGCTTCATGCTTGTTTTGTTAGAACTTTTAAAGCAGGGATTTTAGGCTTGCTCAACCGAGCAAGGAAGGATCATATTCTTAACACATGCTAATCGAAGCCTAGATAATAAACTTTGAAATAGAATCTGCAAGGAAAGCGGCTACGCGACTTGATCCAAGCAAGCACTCCACTCTCGTAATGAAGTCTCCTGTACCCATTATGCTCTCTTCTTCATTGATAAGAAAGAAAGGTAGAAAAGAAGAACCTATATAGTAGAAATAAACTCTTGTTTTCCACCCGTCTTTAAGGGTCGATAGCTCTCCAAAGTTCTGACTCTCTCTTTCTATATGCAATAATTTGAATCACCTACTTGGTACGCCCCTTCTGGCACAACACACACCCCCACTCACAAGAGCACACCTGAAATTCGGATAGAGCACACCACCCTAATCCCTAAACCAAGGAAAGGACCGCGGTCATACTTTTAAACGAGATAGGCCTTACACCTAGGGCAATTGATCGATTCTGCCGTTGACTCGAATTCTTCGGGAACGAAGGATACCAGTACCAGACTAATAGAATAGAATCGTCGAGCACTAGAATCCGACGGACCGACCTAGTGATAGGAAGAGAAAGAGTAGCTCGCAACTCGCAACTGGCGAGCGATCGATTGGGGATTGATTGAGTGCCCTATTACAGAAGGCCGATGGGTAGACCCAATATCTATCAGTACTCGCGATCTGGGGAGTACCTAGGGAACTTATAAGGCCTCTACATTGAGGGAAAACCTGCTCTACGTGAAAAAGGAGAAGTGTTAACTTTTGCATAACCTCTGTTCTGTTTTCCTTTGGCATTGGAACAATCACAAGTGCAGGAAAGAACTTGTTGATATAAGAAGATATCTTACCATATGGTCTTTAGTTTAGTATAGTACTCAGCAACAGTCATATCCCAATGCTATGATTCTTTTCAGCCAAAAGCCTATTCTTTATGGTGTGCCAGTTGCTGGTCATAATCCCTAAAAATAGAGGTAACGGGACGGACAGTAAATCAGATAAGAAGATAAGGAACGAGAGGTAGCGGTTCTGTGGTTCGGCGGGTAGAGGAGATCACTATTAAAAAGAAAAGGCATCGGAAGAGGGCTTTAGCCCAAGAGGTAGCATTTGGGAACGATCCATATCAATTGGTATGAAAGCCTACAGCAAGAAAGAAGGAAAGAACGAATGATAGGAATGTAGCGGAAGAAAAAAGTGCTTTGAAGGGGGCCCTCCTAGCCACCAACAAAGGGATCGCTACAAAGGACCCACCACAAGTATGATCAACCACCTATTATCATCTAGAAACAGTAGAGGCGCCTCTCTTTGATCGATCACGGCCATAGTTGGATAACGGCTATAGCGGTGACGTTATCTTTCTACGCGAGCAGTCTGGTCTAGCTCATCTGATCCTCACCACCCCCTATCTAAGCTTGTGACCTGCTACCAAAGAGCCTCATCTGGCTTATCTGCTTGTCATAAGGACTCTTCCTCTGTAACAGCTTTTTTCAACCAATAAGAGAAATAGCCTATCTTCTATCTAACCTTGAGCCCGGTATCTTGATTGCTGCTACTTTGCTTTTTATCTTCCTTTGCCTGCCTGTGAGAGCTTTCATCTACGCTACGATCTTTTTTTATATTCTAAATTTCTAACCAAATGAAACGGATTCAATGGCTGCCCTTATTCCATTAATATCTCGAGAGCAATGAAGGGGGAAGACTCGGATCGGAGCATCTTACTGTACGAATTCAAGATTCATTAGTGGGAATTGCGGCTCGTTCCGAACTCCACTGGGGTAATAGCTATGGTAGCCTCAAATCTCAATACGGAAAAACTTCCTTTTCTGAAGAGGAATTCCCGCCCACCACTGGGAAATTCTTTCAGAATTCATATCTCCCTACTCATCAAGAGTTTTCTTCTTACCGAGGAAGTCTCAGCACATCGTTCTGGATGAAAGCAAGGAAGCTCGCCTATGTGGAAGAAATAAAGAAGTCAAGCTGCACGCAATCCAAAATCAAAAGAGAGAAGCCAGTCACGGAACACTAA